>JARKHS020007288.1:0-54169 GCA_030143305.2 Amblyomma americanum | reverse complement strand
ATATGGTAGATATATTTATATAGATCGTGCTTAATATTGTTCCTGCTTGACCTCAAGACCACAGAAATAGATTTTTCGGCACGTTGTACTCGAGATTTTGTTATATTCGTTAAACTCTACTGGAGACGAAAGCAGAGCTGATGCAATTCTTCAGCACGTTATAGGATGCAGCGGAAAGAGTTACCGGGCACTATTTTCCACCAAAAATGTTCCACAGCATATCGATTAGTGGATGAGTGAAGGACATCTCACTATATAAGAGCTCGGCACGTCAAGTTAATTGCTCAACGTTATCGGTGGCAGCCTGTCTGTACAATAGTAAGCAGATGACCTCTGCAAAGAAAGCTGTATTTTTTATTGTATTAGCGGAAAGCGCTTTCTTTCAGTGAAAAATTAAATTTTCTAAAGTAAACATACGTCGACAGCGTGGGGCGGAACGCAAACACGCGTTAACCGCGAACCTCCTGACGTCTAGTTGGGAGTGGGATGATCGCCTCAAACGCGTCAACACGTTTCTTCTCCGATCAATGTGATCGCGGGAAACCGCTATCTGTTTGGACGTCTGAGGCATAAATATTACCGAGAATGCGCGCCCATTCTAGAAAAATATTATCCCAGACACCCGTATACGCGCTCCGCTCTTACTCTGCTCAGAGAATCGCTGGCAGTAGTTCTGTAGGAGAAATTGACGAAGAGCCTGAACTCCAGTTTCTATGAGCCAAAGAAAGTGACCCAAAGCGAAATGAATCAACAACAAAATGCAGGAGTTTGTACCAAAATGCAGCGTTCAACTGGCGCACCTCGCAGTTATAGTTAAGTTGCGAAGCAACCACTTCGAAAACTGCTCAACTCACCCCATGTATGTAAAGCGTCGAAGAGACAAATTGATCCTGAGACGCAAACTCTTGGCATATGTGACAGCGATGAACGTGTCGTCATGGTGCAGGCGCAGATGGATGGGGGGCGTTCTGATGGAAAGTGTACGCAGAAAAAATTCAAGACGAATGTGGATGGAAATGAAAACTTTTGTCAGATCTAAAACTCCTTTTATAGCAACGCATACGTTGTGGTGAGTACCGAGCGTATATTTCCCACGAACCTTTCTTCAGGTTCGCATTAGAACGAAAATTAAATTGTGATTGTACTTCCTGCAGGAAATAGTGAGTGACTTCACCGACTGATTTGAGGACTGCGACCTGATATGGCTGAGCGGTTGTTCAGAGTCCCACTTTAATATGTAGTTTATTGTAGGAACCAAGACATGTGCTACATATTTTACTTTAATGTGCCGTGGAAGGAGCCACTACGAATCGATTGTGATTCAGTGCGAAACAGCACTTCGAAACGTCGGAAAGAATCTTATGGATGAAATGCGCGCATGGCTGTATCTCTCAAAGAAAACTACTTTTCTGGCAGAGATCCAAGTGGCATGCAGTAAATTCGCATTAAACTAGGAAAATACAGAAAAACAGAAATCGGTATTGACAGCGCCAACGAACGGCCGATTCTTTTTCTCCTCGAAGAGATATATACAGCTCCTTTAGAGAGCCTGAAATAACAAAAAAATGACCATTAGAGTTACCATTTTTATAAGCCTTCATGCCAGCTTCCACCTTCTTGAAAAAAGGCATTTCATCAATATTTCAAAGTATTTTTGTCAATCCTTTCCTCCACAGAGACAGTCGTTTTGCCAATCGGTTTCAAACTTGAGTCCTGCGGATGCGATGGGCCCTCTGCAGAGGCAATGGTCAGGGTGGCTAAGGCCGGTCCCGTGCTGTTTGCATCTGCGGAATGAACAATTACTCTCATGAATAATGACACTCTCAGCACCCCTGAACGCGGAACACTAGTGTACCCCCTGCAGCAGTACAAGTCCGTATTTGTCTTCACCCAGCCTGATGGCCCACCCTGTGTTAGTACTTCTCGCACCCGCGGCCGTCACTCCATGGAAACCGATTCTTCCCGCCCCAACCGCCAGAATCCCTATGATACTTGATACTTGAGAAAGTATCTTCGACACCGTTGCCCGATACCCTCATAATATGTATTTCTGATACCTATACAAGATACGAAACAAACTTTATTTCGATGCAGATACTAGATATTGCATCGTCGATACTTGAATCCACCGTTGAAATTGCGTATATTAATAAAGCTAGTAGGTAAAATAGTTTGCATAGTTAATGAATTTGTACGCGGTTTCGGGAGTCGCCAGTGCATTCGATGAAGCGCACTGTATTAATATGTTTAAACGAATCCGGCCGCATAGATTTCTTCAAGCTACACTGTAGGCGCAGATAGTTTTCTTCAAGAGGTACTTTAGAAACGATCACTTGTATAAGAAGCCTGGCAAACTCTTTTTGAAAGCAAATGTTTGTCATCCGAACCAGTCTGAGCACTTGACGAAATACGAATGACTTGAAACTGTTTCCAATGATCTTCATTTGTTATTGTTGCCTTTGCGTTCTGCTAAAAAGTGCAAGCTGCGTGCACTTGGGAAAACCGAACAATTTCTCGAGGGCTATGCTTAACAGAAGCTCCTGGTTGAGCATTGTTCGTTAAAGGCTAGAAGAAAGAAAAAAACAGTTAAGGTCTAAACATTTTATTACAAAAAATATACCTTGTTAATCTCTGCTGCTTAGACATCTTTTTTTGCGAAACGTTAGCAGCAGCATTTCTTCAAACCGTGAGACCGAAAGAGCCCCGCGGTGCGGCCGTGCTCTAAGCGAAGTGAATGAAGAAAGTCTTTCTACAGAAGCAGCTAGGCTAGCACGTCTCAGTGTTGTAGTCCATGAAACCCCTTTTAAAAAGTGACAGGAGTGAAGCGAAGGCACATGAACTACAGGATCCTCAAGGTATAGTAAAGAATCTTAAGTTCCAGTAGCACCTCTTGAGAACTGCGGTTGTTCAATGCAATTGTATTCACCTAGCTTTTTCAGTAAAAATGATGCATTCTGGAGATATTCTAGGTGTAACACCTCCTAGAAAAAAAACATTACTGCTCCAAAGAACCTCTAAAATGGCAGTAAACGATGAAACACACATCGCTGGCTGAATATTATTCGCACAAGAATATTTAAAGCAATGCGAAATTTTGAACGGATATAAGGAACATGTTTAACAGATTTGTATAGATTTCAGTTCATTCAAGCCAAAGCAAGTGAAAACAGACAGAATCTAATGCAGGATTGCAAGTGAAAAGGGACAGCGAGAAAACAAAGATGAGCACTCAGTATGCGTGTGTGATAACAACAGTTTGCATGGGCACATAAACCTATATAATCATAAAGTACATTGTAGCGCTGCTCTTTCCCACGAAAGGAATGCGTCAGCTTAAGTCTTTTACGCTGCCGGTGCTGATGACCTCATTCAACCGCGAGTAGAAGAGTGCGTAAACTTTGTCGGGCTCACAAAATTATAAAAAAAACAAGTTCTGCAAGCTCCTTAGCATGAAGGCGAAAGTGTTATTTTCGTTCGCTTCCACTGCAGGCTCAAATAGGGTCGAATGAATGTTATTTTTACTATAACGGTAAACCTGCCTCCTCGTCCGTTCTGCCATCGAGTTTCCAGAAGTGCTACGTATATGTCATCCATCTGGCGAACTACGAACATAGGAAGAGAGACGACTGACCAAGCCAGTGGCAATGGCGCGGTGAGCCCGACGGCACCGTCTCCTCTAAATCCTCCTCTTTAGTTTCTTTTTTGAGCCGACTGCGGCGGCTCAGTGGCGATGGTGCTCGGCTGCTGACCCGAAAGACGCGGGTTCGATCCCGGCTGGGGCGGCCGAGTTTTGATGGAGGCGAAGTGCTAGAGGCCCCTGTACTCTGCGATGTAAGTGCATGTTAGAAGAACTACGTACAAGTGGCCCAAATCATCCGGAGCTCTCCACTACGACATCCCTCGTAGACTGAGTGGCTTTGGGACGTTAGGCCCTACAAATAAAGCAGCCGTTTTCAGTGCGCTAGCGCTTGAGCGAGCGCTAGCGGCCCTAAGTTTTACTCACAGCGGCCTCCAAATTTGGTGGAAACTTTTTTTATTATCGTTAACGTACCCGATACACTCAAAATGTATTTTCGATGGCGACATTCCGATACTTTAATTTTTGGCAACCAATACCTAATACAATTACACAAAACGAATTGGAAGATAGTATCGAAGAGAGCTGTATCTTTGATACTGCCTATGGCAGGTATGCAGCCAACAGCACGCAATGTCAGCAATGTCAGTGCCGAAAACGCCCTGCGAGAGCACCAGCTGGCCTTCTGAAGCCTTTAACCCCCCCACCCCCCCCCCTTCCTGCCCCCGTCCCTCCTCAAAAAAGAAAACGTGCTCAGTTTGAGCAAGTGGGCATAGATCTGATGCATCCGTTTCTGAAGTCTTCCGAAGGCAAACGGTAAGTAGTTCTCTGTGGCGATCAACTTACTCGTTACTGTAAATCGGCAGCCCTCCCATTGGCCACTGCGTACCGAGTCTGGCTGTTTCTACTCCGCAACGTCATCCTATTCCATGGGCTACCGCGATTTATAATAAGCGACCGAAGCCTTTCCACCACTCCACGCCTTATCACCAACAAACGAAGGCGTTGACTGGCCCCATAAACAGCCCTCTATCTAACATGCTTTTGATCCATGTGGCCTCGTATCATAAGAACTAGGGACACCATACTGCCTTTTATTGCCTACGCTTTCAACACTGCGACCCCTGACGCGACGGGATATAGCTCTTCATTTCACCTACACGACCGGACATCGCGCTACACCGCGCAAATCCCCTTGCGTTTTTCCACCAATCACGACTGCATCCCAGCGACCCTCTGCCTTGGCGGGGAAGCACGACGTGTCGCCCGCCTGCGAACAATAGCCTTGCAAGAACGCTCCAGGGCACGCAACGATGATCGCCGTCGACACGTCACCTACGCTCCGGGCAATGTGGTCTGGCTTTAGGTACCGCTCAGGTGGCGCGGCCTTCACCGAAAACTATTGTCGCACTACTAGGGGCCTTAAGTCGTTATTACCAGCCTCAGTCACGTGATCAAAGAGATGGCAGGCCTCAGCGCAAATGGTCACCGTTCCACAACTTACTCATGTGCACAACTGAAACCCTGGCACTCTCGTGAGACTTCATCACTCGCCCCGTGGGCTGCCTCTATGAAGCAGAAAAGTGTAACGGCCGCGAAGACAGTGAAGCGATATGCGCACATGAAAGGTGAAGGCGATCCCTGTTCTCTGTCACGCTACGCTCTCAAGCGACTCGCAGATGGAAGAGGCCTTACGGCTGGACCACGTCCATCGTAAGACTAGTATCGGTATGAATATGAAACATTCATCGGCAGCTGGTAAGAACTTGGTTATATCAAAACCCATGAAAAATGTGGAATCGATTTGTGCAGTATATGCATGTCTAATTTTTTCAGTCTCACTCCTCAGGAACTACTTCAGTTGAATGTAAAACGGGAAAGTTCGGTCAACTCTCCAAATCAGCTAACAGAGACTTGCCGTTGAATTACCGTTCCATTGAATTAACTCTTGCGCCCTGAAAAATCGTGAAACACGACATCTGTTTCCGAATCATACACTTCTTGGACTCAAACAAATTTTTGCATCCTTCACAAGAAGGGTTTCGTAAGGGCCTGTCCTTCGAAACCCAATTAGCGCTATTATTTCACGACTTGCACACTAATCTTGACCGTAACATACACACCGACACCGTGTTTCCAAGTTTTGGGAAAGCTTTTGACAATGTTCCTCTCAGCTGTCTATCACTAAAACTTGCGGAGCTGAACCTACATCCGAATATTAAATGGATTGAAGAATTCATTACTAAACGCTCTCAGTCAGCCTTTCTTAACGGCCACTTGTCAAAATCCCCGCTCCCACCCTTTACCTCAGACACTCCGAAAGGGTCCGTCGTCGGCCCTTTCCTATTGTTAATTTATATTAACTACTTGACCCTACATGTTTGTGGTATAATTCGAATGTTCATGGTTGTTACATAGATCGCACCATTAGAAATTGTCACCATTAACAGTGCTTACGGTGCTCAGCTGCTGACCCGAAAGACGCGGGTTTGATCCAGGCCGCGGAGGTCGCAATTCGATAAAGGCGAAGCGATATATAGAGACCCGTCTACAGTGCGATGTAAGTTCAGGTTAGAGAACCCTACCTGGTCGAAATCATCCGGATCCCTCCACTACGGCGCCCGTCATAGACTGGGTCGCTTTGGGATGTAAAACGCCATGAAAACAAAACCAAACACACTTCACAGAGATCATAACAGCAAACTAAATTGTTCCAATAATCTGCTAATCTCTCTCAAATATACTAAATGTAAACTCATGTCCTTCTCTCATAGTCAAAACCCCTATCGCTTTCATTATTCAGTTCCTAACAGATCGACTGATCTAGAACGATGATTAATATCTTGGAGTGAATTTCTCCTTGAATTTTTTATAGCGCGATCCTGTTATTCATAGCATTCAGGCATCAAACGAAGTATTAGGTTTTCTCTAAGACAAAGACATGAAATGAAATATACATCCGCCATCTTGAATCCACATCAAGCATAGCTGATTCCTGCATTTGAAGCTGTTGAAAATCGTGCCGCCCGATTCAATCATTCCGCACGCTTAAATGACATCAGTGTTTCATATCGAAAAGCAAACTCCGGGCAGTTGCCCTTCTCTTTACGTCGCTGCATTGCAAGCCTCCTCTTTGATCACAAGTTTTTTTTGTTGCTCTTTTCTCTTTCAAGCATCGCATATCAAAGCCGCAGCACGCGCATATCATTTACCTCAAGTTGCGCACCAGCCATAGTACAGTACTAAATTTTCTGCTTCGTTCATTTTTGGAGCAGCTACAGATGTGAAGGACCTACCCAATTACATCATCGACACTGCTTGTAGACTGCTTTCAAGAACCTGTAAGTGATCATTTTCAATGCTAAGTAATCACATCCGTTTGTTCACCTATTCAAAATGCAGTCGCATCTCATATTTAGCACCCCCTTGAACGGGGGAATTAAGGAAATAAAAATGAACTGAACTGAAGTTAACTGAAAACATTTAAGAGCTTTATTGCACTTGCGCACTGAAAATATGCTCGGCTTTCTTGGCACCAATGCGCCTAGGGCTGTACTCCTTCATGTAGCATTACAGCGTGCCAGTGCATCTTCCTTCGTCTCTCTATACTTCATTCAAGCTGGAAAAAATGTTTTCACTCCGTCCAGGCAACTGCATGAAATGGAAGTTATTCAGCCACCATGCAAATTTCGTCTCCAGAAGGTATACCTCATGCAGAAACAGAATAGCCTGGTTTGCGGTGTGGGCGGCATGCAAGCGTGCCCTGGTTGAAGCACTGGAATCTATTATTTACACTCACTTCTAGAAATCAGCTTTTTTTTTCGACCTCTCTGTGAAGTCAGGAACTGTAACCATGTCCATTTGCGGGGAATTCTTCTAGATTAGTTTTTTTTTTCTCGGGAATGGCCATACATGTCCGGCCGTACAGTGCCGCACATTATTCTGGAGTTTTGTAAAACGCATTGAATAGAAGCCAGGGAGATCTAGTTTGAGCGCAATAGAATTCTATTGAAGTGCCCAATTTGACCTTTTATTTTTGAACGTGCGACAGCCTATTTTAACCCTCCTAAAGTGGCCATTCTTATTCAGCGAGTGCCGTTTGTCGTGCACATGCACTACGCAAAGTTTTGGTCGCGCTACGAAAAATACATTTTCGTACACAGATTGCGTCAAGCATGTGATGACCTGCTTCTGTTTCCCTGTAAGATATCAAATAAACTTGCCTGTAGCGATCTCATGAGAACGGTACAAGGCTCCTGTCCGCATTAATTTACCTCTGTGCTAGTATTTAGAGGAGGAATAGCTCTAGCAAGGATAGTTTTTGCGATAATTCTTTTTTGTGGAAATATTGTGAAGTGCAACGTCATGTTCCTCGAGAAAGTCGGTCCGGAGGTGGGTCGTAGCGATACAGAGGGAAAGAATACCTAATGTGCGCTGCACGCGCACATCGATGTCAAGACGCAAGGAGCAGAGTGAACTCACGTAAGGTTATTTGAAACGAATGCAAATGAAAGAGGATCTCATAACTTCAACCTTCTATTTCGCCCTCAATAATATGTTGCGCCGAGAGAACGTCAAGTATTTTTAAGCAGCGTAAATGAACTCACAGAAACACTCAAACTTAACAGCTGTACGAAAAAGTGCTAGTTGAATTACTAGAGCGGCAAAGAATAAACAGCAGTTAAACTACGCCGAAATTACGTGGACACGCTCAGTGCTGCTTCTTATGAGACATGACGAATACCGTATTTACCACAAGGGGTACTTTGCAAGGAAGAGAATAATGCAATTAAGAATATAATCCGTGTAGCACAATACTGCTTTTCATGCTCACAATCAGTGCTGACCGCTCGTCTGAACGTTCCTAAATTGAGTGTGTGGTATATAGTTCACCTCTGAAATCTTATTATAAAATTTTAGTAAGTTCTTTATAAGTCGATTCCTGGTACAACCAAATAAAAGCTAATGGGGATCCAAGAACTGAAAATTATAAGGACGAGAAACACATATTCAATAGAGCGTTATTCTTGATAGGCGTACGTCTCTAAATGCTGATTTTGTTTAACAGAGGATATATTCGATTTATACACCTTCTATGTTCTCAGTGATTGCTGTTAAGATCCTAATTTTTGCATCAATAACTGGGCATAGTTTATCGAAGTACAAGATAGGAGTGTTTGTAAGGAAATGCTACCATGAGATGGTTCACGTCTTTTTTCAATACATTATCCAGTTACCAGCTTTCTTTTACTTTGCTTGCTGCACACTTTATTTGCTGCACAAGTAGCATACCGTGAGGAAGAAATGAAGGAAACAATGACGTGCTACAATTTCTTGTTGTTCTGTTATTCCACACCACATGTTATAGTTATAAGTCGTTGTAATCCAGGTTTTGGGCAGTATGCGAGCAATTGGGCTGTGGAACCCAATGTTAACCACCCACAGCGTGTAAAAGGGCATGATCGCCGCACCCACGCAAATACGCGGACTGCACATACGAAAGCTAGTATTCGGCTGAGAGGGTTAGTAAGGAAATGTTGCGTCGTTGAAATGGTTGTCCAGAACAGATTTCCATTCAAAACGAACTGCTGTGCATAACTTGCGCCTTCATTGTTAACACAACTGGAACCTCTACGTGGAAGAAGAACTTATGTGCACTTAAAAAAAGTTTCCATTGACTTTACATTTCACGTGTTCCACTGCAATAAACCTAATAGGGTTGTCCCCCCCCCCCCCCTTCCCCCTGTTTGCCCACATCTATCATACATAGCGCCTGTAGCTGCGCAAGTTAAGCTTGTTCCCATGGCATTGACCCTATTGCGCATAAGTGCTGCCCGGTGCCAGCCATTTTGGCAATGGGCAGCACTTGTTGGTGATCTCTGAATTACAGCTGTTGCAAGCATGCTAATTAGTACCGGACTCGTGGAGAGCCCTTTAAGGGTACCTTTGATTTTCTGGAGCGATTTCTTTCTAATTCGAAACGCTGCACAGCAATATATCTCCGGAACCAGGAGAAGCGCGGCTTGTGAAAGCAGTGCAGAAGTCTTTCAAGGCGGGAAAAATGTTTTGTCGCCCATCACAAGCCTTTTTTTTTGTTTGATCGCTGGCGGAATTATATATGCTAAGTAATTCCGACGAGGAAAAATGAATAAAAAGGAACAATGTAAAAAGATAAGAAAGAAAAAAATGTAGTTAGCGCAAGCCGTAAATTCGATGCCGTTTAGTCACGGGCTGTATTTATTCTATTTTCTCCTTGGCATTTGAATGGCGCAAGGGCAACGAAGCCATTTCATTGCAGCAAGCCGCATAATGCAGCAGCCCGGTTCTTTCACGGCGCTGATCGAAGCAGAAGCGTGCTGTTAATGAAGGTCACCTCTGCGCACGTCACGAAGATATGGTCATACAACCCACACTGACGAACAGGCCCTGCGTGGTCGTCCTGCATCTGTAATCAATTTTTGTTCGTACGAAGCATAACACGGGCGTTATGAGCCACGCTTTAGCGGACAACTACAAATTAATTGGACCACCTCTGTGCATGAGACCTTGGGCCACAAGATTTTGAATTTTGCCTCCTCAGAAATGAGATTGTTATGGCCGGGATGAATCCCCCGATCTGATGGTCAAGAGCCGAACAGAATGAACACTGAGTTAGGTGACAGTTAGAGCAAAGTCGTATTTTGTAGCCACACTTTCCGTAATTCATTATTATGTTCCTTTCGCCATTTGTAGTTGCCGCCGTTGAAGTTCGGTCTGATAGCAAGCAAAAAATTCCCGCCGTCGGCTCCAGTATGCAAGGCGTACACCGGTTGGAAAGCACGAAAAGGGCAAGAAGTGAATAGAGAAATAATTATTGGACTAACAAAAAACGGCAAGATGTCTTTAGTTCCAATCTATTCTCAAAGTGATCACGGGAGTCTACCAGGGTCCGCTCCTGGCAATAAGGTTTCGGTGTTTAAGTAGCATCTATTCTTTTTTAAATTTTCACGTACGGGTGTGCAAAAACATAATTGCCCTGCATTGTACCTGTTCATTTTTATTCGGTATTGGTTTAATTTGTTGTGCAACATCAGTGGTGCAGGCTGAAGCGTAATGTTTTTCAATATTTTAGAGCAGCCCCAAACTACCTCTAACGTCGGAGGATGAGAAAAAGAATGAAAATGTATAAAATTTTCATTCCGTTTGTCAGAAACACCAAATCTCTTCCTACATTTACAAAGACTTCCCGAGGTTAATTGTCCTGCTGTGTAGACTTTCATACCGTACCGAAAATTCCAGGCCATCAGGAGTGCTGCGCATAAATTGTTGTTGTTTTTGTTGCTTCGCATAAATTGTCGTCGTTGCTTACTGCACTTCTTATTCTTTTTCTTTTCGAGTCTAACGGAAGTAACGCCATAATTTCAAAAGCCCTTTGAGATACTATCCGCTACGCGAGGACTTGAGAAATTTTTGTGGCACCCGCTGAGTTAAATAGCAATCATGGAGTCTATGACAACCCGGAGTCTTTGAAGAGCCCGCAGTTATATCCCGATTAAATGCAACTGTATTACTTTGCTCATATAGTAGCCATAAGTGCTTCCGAGTTAGATTCCAATATACTGCTTCGAAGTGCGGCACGCCGACTTCGTTCTGTGCGCAGGAAATCTAGTTATTCCTGTGTAATAAGCGTAGACTGTTGTTTAACCAGACTCAAACCAGAGTCCTTCGAGGTCTGTGGTGAAATTGAGATTAAGGAGAGTTGAAGATGATGAGGAGTTGGTGGTCACCGCCTAGAGGGACATCAGAAGGCATCATTTCTCCTTTTGCTCTTCCTGGAGTATATACAGGGGCATACACCGACCACGTACAACGCTGTCAGTTCCATTCCGCCATTGGTTTGTCATAGCTCTCCACTTTCATAGACTGCACGACGAAGAGACAGGAATTTGTCTGAGCTGGCTACCAGATGGCGCGTACTGCCGGCGTCATAGTTGCAGTTAGAGTTCTGAATAAGTTCAAAAGAAATGTTTCCAACAAACTGCGAATGGTTGAAGGCTTCTTGCAACGTGTCTGCCACGAAATCAGGCGCGTTCATTTCAGAAAAGTGATTGTCCAGGTGAGCAAGCATCAAGCAGACAATCTGAAACCAGAAAACATATTTAACTAACTGCCATACATGATGTGAATTATTCAGGATGTCCTATAATGTCCTAGCTATAATGTGTTTTGTTTGTTTCTTCGATAATTTGTGGTTTATTTTCTATTTTTTGGTCGATTGCCTGGTAACCTTCCTATGTAATACCCACAGCCGCGAAGGCCTTTAGGGGTATTTTAAATGAATGAATAAATAAAGAAATAAATAAAAATAAATAAATAAATACGGCAAGAGAAAAGTAACAAAATTTCGGAAGCCGAAGTTTCCTTCTCACGGTTTGGCACATAACGGCCTTCCTCCCCACGTAGTGGACGGGTTTAAGAGAACTAAAAGCAAGGGATAACCTGAAGAGCGTAAAGAATGAGCACTCAGGGACGTGAGTGCGCGCAGAAGCACGTGTAATCCCTGGTGTCCTTCCTGCCTGAAAGCAGTGTCTCCAAAGGTGCTTTTTTTTTCATTTCGTTTGCGCTTAGGCAACGTTGACGCCCTGGTTTTAGCAGACATTCGTAGCATTCCTTTAATTCCGGCCCCCAAATTTTACTGTTTGCAGCGGTTATGATTTCGCAACATTATAGCCTTAGTTTGCTGGCTGGGTTCAGGTGTCTGCCCAGGAAGGTAACAAAATGAGGTCCCCCTTATCCCGTGTCGTATATATGTTGCACTGTCACCTATTTTTCTAAGCAGGTGCCGTACCAAGGAGGTAAGGGCTGTTTTCTGTGAAACCACGGCCAGTATATTTCAAGCCATTCTCATGAGAGACTTGGAGTATAAATTGTGGTGCACCACCAGGAATAACAAACCGATTGCAACCGCAAATGTCAAAAACGCCGAGCTTGTCCCACATTATGTCCGTAGCTTTCAGGATCAGCCCCGAATAATCAGATGACGCGTGAAACATTGAACTACTTATGTGCTGATTTGGGTGCGGGCAGAAACAGCAATATGCTCCTTAGACAAAAGCCGCTCTAGAAGATAGGCTAAGTTCGACAGCTCACACGCTAAGCACGGCCGACGTACGTAATCAAGCTCACAAGGGCAGGGACGAGACAGCTAGATATGATATATATATATATATATATATATATATATATATATATATATATATATATATATATATATATATATATATATATATATATATATAAAGCTCACGTTACCAACCTCACAAGAGCTATATATATATATATATATATATATATATATATATATATATATATATATATATATATATATATATATATATATATATATATATATATATATATATATATATATATAATTTAATGTTGAGAACGCTTCATTTAGCCATAGATTTATTTTGAGTCGACCTTTCGGACAGAGCCTGTCCTTTCTCAAGAGGCTCTGTCCACGCTGTACACGCTAAACATAAATACCCACGAAAGCAGCAGATTGGACAGCCGTCGCCGTAGCTCAGTTGGTAAGAGCACCGGACGCGATATTCGGAGGTCGTGGGTTCGGGCCCCACCAGCGACATGGTTGTTTTTTCTGCTGCTTGATAAGTAATTTTCTTTAAAACTAATTGATTGGCACTAGATATTAAAAAAATAGAAACATTCCCCTATGTACCTTGGTTTCGGTGACTGTTGGCTTCCTTTATATATATATATATATATATATATATATATATATATATATATATATATATATATATATATATATATATATATATATATATATATATATATATATATATATATATATATATATATGAAGGCTGCCAACAGTCACGGAAACCGAGCAAACCATTAGGGAATTTTAGTTTCATTTGTGGTGTCGGTGAACTGAACATAACAGCGCAATCATTTTATGCTTGAAAGATAATTGAGTAGAAAGTGCTAAGAATAAACAACCGCTTGCCGCTAGTGTGGAATCTGAACCTCCGACCTCCGTATTTCACGTACGGTGGTCTACCAACAGAGGTATGGGACTGGCTATCCAGTCTTCCACTTTCGGAAGTACCTACGCTTCGTGTAACCTAACCTAAAGAGTGTTCACCAGCGCGGCCCTCGTTCATAGCCGCTGACGATGACTCTAACCGCGGTTCTAATTGCGGAAATCAGCGAATTCAATATGGCACATTGGTTTGTAGTGCAAGCGACGAGTCTGCAGCTGACAGGTTTACTTACAAAGCAATTCTACGACACTCACATTAAAGCCTGGCGAATCATTCTGTTATTCAGATAACAAAAACACAAGCATGGAAAATCCTTAATAAAACAAGGTTTAATGTTGCTTTCTCGACAGTAACTGCGTCAATAGCCATGCCTTAAATAAACTTTATTCGTCGTGCATCAACAGGTATTAGCAACAAAAGAGTCACCCTGGAGAATAGTTGAGAGAAATCCTGCTCTGCGCGTCGCCTCGCTCGCCGATAATCGGGTAATCGTGCCCTGGTCGGCTGCCTCTGACGCAACGGGGCTTCCTTTAATAAATGTCACTTACGTATGGCACCAACGGGCGACTAGACAATGCAGGATTGAGTTTCCGAAACATGAGCCTTGTGCCGGCGCGAAAGACATTTTGCTGTATGTCTCCAAAAGCATATTCCTGCCCAAATGGTTGCGCTGTTTCCACACTGGCTTAGTGTTTTCAAAATCAGAGAAGCAACAGTAGGTGCACAATATAATTTTCCCTAGGATGCTTCTATTTCGGTGATGTTAGCGCTCAAATCTCGTTATAATAAATAGCGTGGTGCTGTGTATGTGATAGTGCAGGGAATTCTCTGCAAATGTCAGAAAGCTTCTAGTGCTTTGTTCTTGGTGCCTTTCGCCGCTGCACTGTCGCTCTGTTTGATGTGTGCTTCTATCAATAAGGACGCCCACTATTTGCTTGAATGGAATGAATAAATAATTCTCCAGCGCCGCCTACGCAAGAACTGTACTGGCTTGATACGTGGCGCTTAAAAGTGAACGTCAGGCTTTCGCTAGAATTTTTCATGAAGGCTGCTGTCTTTAGATACAATAAAAGCAGCATAACCCTATCATTTATGTAAACATTAGATACGTACACATTTCAGGCTGCATTCCTTTGAATTTTGGCTGGGATGAAGGAAGAATACTGATATGCGTATTGAATGGAAACAGTCGTACGTGGAAAAAAAAGGAGGGGCCTAATTTTTGAGTGCACGAAAGAATAAAAATGCTCACAGAATACAGCACGACGATCAGATCCTCTTGGAAGACGGGGAGATGCCATGGCACATTTGTTAAGTTTTCAATACAAGGATGATAGTTAGGATCCCAGTGGGTGGTGGCAATACTCATATTAGCGATCGAAGGGCTCACTTTTACTTTTACTCATAACTTTATGGCTCACTTAAGATGTGTACTTTAATACCATTTAAACATTTTATCTTTGATAGGGTTCACTGGTCTGATTCCTATGCAAAAGAGAAAACGCAGCTGTTGGAAAGTAGCATTGTTTTTGTGTTCTTTATTCTTTTTAGAGTATCAGAATTGTTCGCATTCCTTCAGAGCACAGTCGTCTTGATTGACGACTTATTGTTTAAAAAAAAAAAACTCGCAAAGCTCAGATTCTAAAAAATCTGGAACACGCTTCAGTTTTCACTTTAAGTGTAGAATAAATTTGCGTTATCGAATCCCATTCGTAACGGCAACTCAGCCCCACACAACCACCTAAATCCTATTTAACATACTCATATTTACTTATGCATGCATTCGCACATGTCAGCATGCACCACAACGCTTTCACTAGGCCCACCTTTATACAGCTTCTTCGTGACCTTATTTGTATGCAATAAGCACAAAATAGCCTCCTAGGCTTGTGGGTAACGTGTCCGTCTCGCATTTCAAAGGTCCTGGTTTCGATCTCTACCGAAATCCTAAAGAAACCAATTTTATTTTAAGCTCAAATACATTCTTTAGGTTTAGGTTTAGGTTTATGAGCTTTTAAAGTCTAAAAGCGACTCAGGCTAGGAGAGACGCCGTTTTGGGGTTCTTTAACGTGCACTGACATAGCACTGTACACGGTCCTCTAGAATTTTGCCTCCATCGAAATTCGACCGCCGCAGCCGGGATTGAGCCCGAGTCTTTCGGGTCAGCAGCCAAACACCGCATCCACTGAGCCACTACGGCTGCGAAAACACTTTTTAGGGTACGGAGACCTCCCATAGAAATTTGGAGTTCATCCTGCAGTTTTTTTCACCTGTTTCTGAAATTTATTAGTTCCTCGCTTCCACAGGCATTTTTCGCTCATGGCCAATGGCGCCGAAGACGCCGGCTTTTCTTCGAGACGGCACCCTTAACGCAATCGCGTTAAAAGTGTATAACTACAAGGTAAATTTAATGCAATAGCGTTAGACTTCTCACAACCAAAACCAACCTTTGTAATTCGCCCATTTGTTAAGACAGGTCACAAGCCCTTGTCACGTCACCAGAAATAGTGCACTGTGGCAATGAAATTAATGATCGGCCGAAAGAAGTGATGTGATTGCCTGAAGTCATCAAAATCTGCACATCGGGCTGGGAGGAACCCAGTTTCTAGGCTGCAAAGTAGATAGAAGATCCAAATAAATGTCATACAAAAATGTGATATTGCAACTGTCGGCACCGTCACAGCAAAGCAGGTACCCGCTACTGCGGCTAGCAGTCATTACATCTTGGCTGATGGACTGAAAATTGCAAAAAAATAACACGAACACACGCAGATATTGCAACAGAAGCTTCGAGAGATTTTAAATGTATTGTGGGCGCAGCTCTGCCTTAAGGTGATTTAAGCGTTTCTTTGTTTTTTCTTCAGGCACCTGAAATTTCGACTATTGCAGTGTTCTTTGTAGATGTTCAAATAGAGACAATATTTACTTTCGAAGTTTAAATAATTTTTGTATTTAAGCTAAAATACTGTGAACATAATCTGTGCGTGTAATACTGTGCATTACTCAAATAGTAGTTTTTTCTTTATTGTTACTATGTCAGTTAACGAAGTCGTGTAGCGATCAGCAGCTTAAGGCAGACAACAGAGAGGCTCGCACTGTATTGCTTACCAAGTCGGCATTATATGCTGAGCATCTCATTTTTGAGCGTGAAGAGCATATTTCGCGTTCAAAAATCTTTGTGGAATTAATAACTACATGGCCAAATGCGGGCGGCACAATAAACCTAAGTGTTGAAGCAGGCTAACGTGTGCAAGACAGAAGAGGAGGGCTTTTTCTAATAACATAACATGCCATTCGCAGCGCACACATGTCTTAACCAAAAAAAAAAGGAGATCAGCAAGATATTTTTGTTCACCTGAAGTGTCTTCTGACCAGGAGATATATGTAAGCTTTTTAAATAACGCGCACGGTGCACAGATGCAGCGTGTGTGACAGTCTCCGCAAAACATACCACAGTCAAGAGGAAAGCGGTGAAAATTCATATCAACCACATTTCGTGCTTTTTCGCGCATTTCCAGCAAGCCAAACTCTTCGTTGTCTGCGTTGGCACCAGAGCGTTCTCTGAGACGTCTAAGCTAATGGCATTAAATTGGTCCATCATTGTGACTAACGGGTGAAGGCGGGCATAGCCAACGCTGGGGTGTAGGAAACATTGCGCCACACCATTGTCCAGCTGATCCAGTCGTCAGTGTTGATTAAATCTTAGAGGCCGCAGGATGCCAGCTGGAGCTTCGTAACACTGTCATGACAAAAGAGCATTGGAACAATCGCGGGGTGATGCTCCCGCCCGCTTGGGGTGAGCGAGGCATACAGAAGAGAGCGCAGCGTCGTTACTGACACTGCTGCTTGTATAATCGCACAGAAGCCGCCGCGGTGGCTCAGTGGTTATGGCGCTCGGCTACTGCCCCGAAAGACGCGGGCTCGATCCCGGCCGCGGTGGTAGAATTTCTATGGAGGCGAAATTCTAGAGGCCCGTATATTGTGCGATGTGAGTGCACGTCGAAGATCCCCAGGTGGCCTCAATCTCCGGAGCCCTTCGCTACGGCGTCTCTCATAGCCTGAGTCGCTTTGGGACGTTAAACCCCAATAAACCAAAACAAACTTTAATTACACGGAAATGTGTTAGGCGCGAAAAATACACAAAAGCTTTAAACAAAGACCGTGTCATGGTTTAATACTTGCTTGTGTGCAGCGACTGACCGAACAAATTGAATTGTTTAAGTGTGGATGGTATGCACTAATATAAACATGTAGACTCAGTGCCTTTGTTTCAGGTTCTTTATTAGCATGTATCAGAATCCAGAATATGTATACTCACAATATTAATAAGAAAAATGACCATAAAAAGTTTTGAAGACAAGGTGACATCCCTGTTTTAGCTGTCTCTTCGCAGCCCGACCAAGCCCTCGCGATTGGCGCATTTGAGCCATTTAAAGCACCTATGACAATAATGCAACAAGAAAAATGAAAGTTAGCAAGTTTCTCTTAATATTTGCTAATGACGCAACCAGGAATTGCGGCTTTTTCCAAATTACATAAGCAAAGTTATGTTCTTTCTCGATGTTCGGTAGTTTACTTCTTCAGTGTTCTTAGTCCATTTCTACCAGCTTTAGCCGTATCATTGTCTTGTTAACGCGAGACAAGACTTCATAATTTCTTGTCCAGTTTTTGGCTATGCACGACTGCAATGTTTACGGTGGACTGTTCTCCTCTCTACCGCTGTTGCGCCCCTCTGGCATCCGTTGCAGACCAAAATCCTGTTTTCGCCTGTTCTGAACTTTTCTTCATTCATGAACACTGCCAACGCATTTGGCGCGCTTGTACTTCAACCAGTTAAAGTGGTCGAGTGTTCAAGTAATTTGCCAGTGGTCACATAATGTACTACGCCATAATCGACGTAGCTTATCCAGCAGACAGGCCATTAACAGCTGCGCTGCAAGGGAGGACGTTCGTGCAAGTTGTGAACAAATCTGATAGCCTGTTGCACGTCGCGGTAATATAGACATTCTATTGCTATGATTACAAGAGTAAAATGTTTAGAGCGATCGACTAGGAACAGAGCCTTGAAGAGATAGTCACTTGATATAGCAGAATAAACATAGATCACGCGGCTGTGTCTGACGCCTGAACCATTGAGAGGAAAACATATTTCGAAATTTAAGATGATTCCGGGGCAGGATTTTTCGTCTCTTAAAACCTTAAAGGTGACATAAAAGCGGTATAAGCATAGAAAAAAAATTTAGTGTAGTGTTAGCCGCATGTAGACCAGCAAGCGAACAAAGCAAGAAGAATGGCAGGAAGATGGAGGAACATAATAGAACAAAGAGCACTCCCGCAGTAGTTTAGATGGAAAAACATGGTTACACAATGTCACTATAAAGCATGGGTATAAAATGACGAAATATTGTTTCAGTAAAAGTAACTACAAAAAGTTATTAGGCAGAAGGTAGTCAAACATGAAAGAAAGGAGGAGATGTAAAAGGAAATCCAAATGCAGCATTTTCTGAATATTACGGTACCCAGCAGGATGTTGTCATCTGCCCGAAGTGTGTAAAACAATATATTATTGGACACCTAATTACACTGCGTGTTAAGATTGCAATGACAATAAAGTCTGAAGTTCACTTGTCCTGCTTCTCCTGATGCGTTACTGTTACTTCTAGAATAGGGTGAGCCTCTGCAGCCATCAATAGTTCATAAATGGCGACATACTTATAAGGTCGCCCTCTCCGCTTGCGAGGATTTTCCACCGCGGTAGATACAAGCGGTGTTGACTCTGGCTCCAATCCAAGCTGATACGCCGAACTGTCTGGACACACCTGCACACAAGCAAGCGCACATACCAACTGGCAAGGAGCCCGCCACCGCGCTCGGACAAGTCACGTGACCAGCGCACTTGACACCTCCTGCGCATCAAGCAAGTCTACCGTATCACTTTGTTTCATGATGGCATACCAGCGAATTTTACGACAAACGAAACTTGGCGCCGCCGCATATTTTCTCCGATTAGGCGTTTATGCTTTTGCGCAATAAAATTGCTGACGTAGGCTTTATGGCCTAGCGCATGACTTATTCAAGTCTGTTATAGCTTTGTTTTAGCCATACTGCCCTGCATTCTGCCCTGGAACCATCCTCGAATTGCGCATTCCTTCCCCCACCTCATAACTTCTTCCTCCTTTACGGTAGCCTCCCTCTGGGTTCTTCCGGTGGCAGCCACCATCTGCTTGCGCATTCCTCGGCGCTCACCCTAACGTCTTAAGCCAGTAGGCCACCTATCGCCTTCCACGCTCTCTCTGTCTTCCCACTCGCACTCACCATCTCCATCCGGCTTTCTAATAGTGGGGAGGCGCATTTTCCTCTCTCCACTTTGCTGCCTTGTCAGCAAAACACAGTAAGCTGATCGGTCTGCATTTCTTCAAGTCCTTGTCGTCTCCTTCCTTATGAATTAAGACAATGCGTTCTTCCAAGCATACGGTACTGCCGCGGTCATAAGGCAATGCGTATACAGGGTGGCTGGTCTTTCTAGCATAACTCCCCCTCCATCCTTCAGCAGATCTGCTGCCACCTTATCTTCACCAGCGGCTTTTCCCCTTTGCATTCGTCCTAAGGCTTTCTTTACTGCCTCTTTCGTTACTGGCCGGATGACGCATTGCTGTGTTCTACTGTCAATATCATTAACGCTCTGATTACGTTCACTACTGTATAGATTTGTGTAGACCTCTTGGGCTACTTTAACTATCCTATCCATATTGCTAATGACATTGCCCTCCTTGTCTCTAAACTCATATATCTGACTTTTTACAAATGCCTAGTTTCATCTTCACCGCTTTCAGGCCACCTCCGTTCTTTAGAGCATGCTCGATCCTCTCCATATTCAACTTCCTTATGTCGGATACCCCTCCCCCCTCTCCCCTTGCGCTTTTCAATCAACTTCGTTAGTTCCGCTATTTATATCCTATCTGTATGGTTAGACGCCCTCATGCTTTAGCGTTTCTTAATCAGAGAAAGTTGCGGCCAAGTACTACACCAGGGTGGCCAAATCCTGTTCTGGTGAGGGAATGCGTTGTCGGTCAGTGCAACCTTAGACTATAATCAACCAAACGATCAGGCAGGCATTCATAAAGGATATTCTACAACAACAGATCTTATTCACACTATCATTCAGGTGATAGAGAAATGCGCAGAATATTACCAACCCCTATATATAGCCTTCATTGATTACGAGAAAACATTCGACTCACTGGAAACCTCAGCTGTCATACAGACATTCTGGAATCGGGAAGCAGAAGAGCCCTACGTGAAAATATTGGAAGATATCTACAGCAACTACACAGCTGCCACAGTACTCCATAAAGTCGGCAATCATATTGCAATAAGGAAGGGCATAACGCAAGGAGATACGATCTCGCCAATGCTATTCACCGCCTGCTTACAAGAGGTATTCTTAGGCCTGAATTGGGAACAGTTCGAGATAAGAGTTAATGGAGAATTCCTAAATAATCTGCGACTCGCTGATGACATTGTCTTGCTGAGTCACACAGGAAATGAATTGCAAGGCATGATCAATGATTTAGACAGGCAGAACAGAACGGTTGGTCTAAAAATTAACGTGCTGAACAGCAAAGTACTATTCAACAGTCTAGCAAGGGAACAGATGTTCACATGTGGAAGCGAGGCGCTGGAAGTGGTAAAAGGACTCCTTAGGGCCGTTCGCGACCGCTTACCAGGATCATGAGAGAGAAATAACTAGATGAATAAGGATGGGGTGGAGCGCATATGGCAGGTTCTCTCAGATCATGAATAGCCGTTTGCCAATATCACTCAAGAGAAAAGTGCGCAACCGCTGTATCTTCCCGGTACTCACCTGCGAGACAGAAACGTGGAGGCTAAAGAAAAGGGTTCAGCTTAAGTTAAGGACAACGCAGCGAGCCATGGAGAGAAAAATGATAGGTGTAACGTTAAGAGACCGGAAGCGGCCAGAGTTGGTGAGGGAACAAGCGCGGGTTAATTACATCCTAGTCGAAATCAGCAGGAAGAAATGGGCTTCGGCAGGGCGTGTGATGCTAATGCGAGATAACCGCTGGACCTGAAGGGTAATGGAGTGGATTCCATGAGAAGGCAAGCGTAGCAGGGGGCGGCAGAAGGTTAGGTGGGCGAATGAGATAAAGAAGTTCGCAGGCATAGGGTGGGCGCAGCTGGTAAAGGACCGGATTAATTGGAGAGACATGGGAGATGCCTTTGCAATGCAGGGGGTGCAGTCAGGCTGGTGATGATAATTATGATGACTTTGCCGCTTGCCGGCCCCGGCACACGGCCGCTACTGCCACAGTTGGGAGATGGTAATTCAATGAAACGAAATTGTATTGAATTCTAATGAAATTTTTTTAACATTATTGAAATAAGTACTTGAGCAAAGTGAAGTTTGGGCTAGCTGGCAAGGCATGATTTGGAGGTGAGCGTAGCGGGAGAGAAGCAAGGACATTAAAGCGTTCGGCCTGTGTCCCTCATGTTGTTCCATCACTTGCGCCAAGCCTGCTCCAAATAAACGAATTTAGGCCTTACGAATGACGCTGTTGATTCTGGGGTAGAATTCAGGGGTGTTTGCATAAAGCAAAGCTATAACAGATTTCGTTGTAAACAAAGAGATTTTGAACTAGCAGCACTCATAGAAGCTAAGCTGTGCTTCGCAGAAGCTTGTGAAGCTTGCTCGAGGATCTGAGGTCACTTACACATTCAGCCATGGAAGAAGGAAGGAATTCTGGAGAGGCCGTTACGTCGCATTTATTGAAGCCGGACGTGAGGGCCACCCTCCTAGTGCCCGACGTCTCAACGTGCTTGGGCATGCGCAGTAGACAATGCAGTACATAACGTCGCTGTACTGAACGTTACTATTGTCTGCGCCATCGTCCAAAAACTCTCAGAAGACCTTGCGTGAACACGTGACATCCGGTGCACTTTTTGGAATGCAGCTCAGACAACGACGGTGGCAAGGACATGTCGTGAGCTTTTCTTCCTCCATAATTCAGCCAATTTTTTCCACAAGTTTTCCTTGCTTGGAAGACATTAATAGCTGGCCGCCGAATTTCGCTATGGCTTGCATCATTTCTCAAGCGTGTTCCGCGACGATTTTGTGGAGGCAATTGCACCGCGTGCTGCTGCTGATAGCGCCGTGCCTAACTGAATCTTATGAATCGTGTAGACGCTGCAGCTATGAAGGAATTCATGAAACCTGTGCAAAGTTAGAACCGACAGGTCTCCGATCGCACTTCTCACTTTCAACGGACCCATATTACAATATCAGGCGCTCTGCTTTGTTCAAAACACGGGCTTCGCATGCACGGCATACCGGTCACTCCACTGAAGCGCATGGAGGAAAAACTACAGGATAATTACTAGACTTTAATGGAAATGATGCATTAGCTGGCTTGAGATCGCGAGTAAATGTAGACATGTCACACTTGATATCTTGCTTTGGATGCGCTAGATACTTGGCCCCCGCTATGACGGCCAACTGCTTGGAGAATTCGCCTCGTATACGGAGTTTTTGGGATGTGTGGTAGGTGCGGGGCCCGTCGACGGCGTGGGGGGGGGGGGGGTTACAGGTAGGTGCCTGGCAATGGGCTTGTAGAAGAGTTGAAATGCGGGCCAGTTGGTTCATTTTTAAATTGAAAAAAAAAACAGTCACAAAAGACAGGGGACAAGAGAAGGAGTATTCACGCCACAACGAAGGGTGGCGTGTACACTCCTTCTCTTGTCGCTTGTCTTTTGTGAATGTTTTTTTTTAAATGGGCTTGTGGACGCCGGCCCCAGCGGTGCGAAACTGCAAAACATCTAATAGCAACTGACACCGTAAACGCAGGTAGGTACCACCAAGAGATGGATTTGTAAGTCACAGTCGCCGTCTCGTACGCTTACGTCCCGGCTCCTGCCACACTGTGCGTGAATTGAGGTGCAGACTCTGTCAGATAGAATGATTAAAGACATTTTGCCAAAATGATTGGTTTCTTTTTAGAGAAGCATAGACTATATGCGTTCAATCCAAGTTAGTTATCATGGTATAAAGTAGTATAAATTGTTGTAAATGCAGCCCCTTTCGAAAAACCTGTAAGGGCCTCTCTTTTAGGTTCGTCGACTTGTGCAGGATTCTATAAGTATCATGCTTATGAACATATGAAGTGCATTATTTCAAAACAAAATCAATCAGTTCCTTACAGCTGAAAGCGCATTACATATTGTTTCGGGGTAGTCGCGGTGCGTTCATGAGATAAAACACAGGAAGAGACTTCAATTCAAATCATGCTACAAGCAAATTTCGTTAGCGCTGCGACTTAATTCAGTGAGAACTAAGATGAACACAAGGAAAGAAACATTGCGACACAGGCTGAGACAGACCATTATTCAAAAGTGATTTATTTGAAAATATACGCAAAGCTTTAATTTAATTGCACATTCACTATTCAATTAGCTTCAGCGCTCATAAAAGAAAACAAACAGCTGATATATGCTTCGTTATTTTAATTTTCTCCGTACTTCACGGGTTTGAGTAAAACATTTTTCTGATTCTTTCCTCTCATCCAATCTCCTTCTCTGGAATGAGAAGGGACCTTTATTAAGTAAACAACAACTTTTCAGAACTGGTTAGAACGATTAAAAAGGTTAATAAAATCTGCAAAAGAGTGAATCAGTGCTAAATTCATCATTTTCAGCCAGCGCTTTTCATTTAGAAAACAGAACTTTTTAGTCTTGTGTAAAATAATTTCGCGCTTCCTAATTTCCCTTTCCTGTTCCCATTAGCTGCTGACGACATTGGTGACAGGTAGAAACAGTGCCCTTTCTTTTTTTGAAAGCCTTGGGTACATTTATAGCTCCAAGTAAACTTAGAAAGTATGTGCTTGAATACGAACTATCTTTGAAATAAGCACCAATAATAAAAAAATTGAAGGGGACACTTAAGCCCCACCTTAACGGTATGATACGTTAGCGTAACGGGTTGTTTCTCAATTATGCTGAAGGTCATTCTCTACTTTTGATTATATATCCCTGGGAGTCCTCATTCCCTTCCTGGCACCGTAGTGCAGAAGTTAAGCACTGCAGCCCTAGACCGCGAAGGGCCTTGTGAAACCCAGGTGGCTCTTCCCGTGCGACCAATCACTAACTTAACTGCAGCCTCCCACGGTGGGCAGTTTCCTCACTATCCTATAGGCAGGTTGTGATGACGCCGCAAGGTCATGCGACCTAGGTGGCCCAGCTACCTCCTAGGTTGCTCTCTTGGCACCACCTGAATGCCTGAGCCATGCCTGTGATTTTTCGCTCACAACGCCAACGCCGGGTTTTATAGAGAACGGGGTCTTTAACGTTATCTCGTTAAAAGAGCCTTTTTATGGCGTTTATTACTGCGTAATATTTGAGTTAGGTAATTGTAAGATATCCGTAACCTCAAGTATCAGCTTTGCAAGAAAACGGATTTACTTAACAAAATATCGCTCACTTACAATGCTGTGCTTTGCCGAGGCTGTACCGTTTTGGTTTACCATGAAAGTGCCTTCCGCATGACTACGCTGTCGGGTTGCTTCAGTCTTACACTGGAATTTTGTAGCTGCCGTGAAGACACACCGAGGCGCTCGCAAATCCGCTTGCAGGATTTGCTCGCCCTGTCGCTGAATAGCTTTCTGAGATGGTGATAAGCGATTTCGTAGTTTGGCTCAAACGCGCCGGATGTTCGTTCTGTGCAGGATGTCGCGTATGTCGAAATCCTCCTTTCAATCAAGAGAAAGAAACGCAGCCTCCAGACTTATAACAGCTCTGGGATCCTAAGCCTCATAGGTGGAGAGCAAGCTTCGGTTAGATTTTTTTCACGAATTCCGGCCGAAAGGTGCTCAGCGTTTTAAGCTGTTCTTTCATCATCCTCATGCTCAGAGTTCTTGACATGACCATTCTAAAAAACGAACTTACGAGGTTGAAAAAAAAACGCACCACCATTACTTTTGCTCTTCAATTCTTTCCTTTATCATCAAGATTTTATTGAAGTGCCTTAGCAGCTGATGTGACCTGAAGCTAGGTGTATATTTTTTTTGCGAATAGCCTACAGACCATAGACCTCTTCTCGGCAAGCATTCAGTCTGAAGGCAGCTCGAATCTCGGGCATTCTATTCAATATACAGTTTACAGACGTGATTTTTCAAGCCCCGGCTAGTCTAAGCTCAACATGAGCGCCGCCCGTACTGCTTGCTCGGTCGATGCGCTGGATGGGTGCATACTTTAAATTCAGGAACGAGAAAAAATAAAATTGACGCCTGAATATCGGATGGGCCACGCAAGGAGAGCTTGAGCCAGCAAGATGCGACGAAGGTGACCGGCGGAGCGTACCGCATATCGTTGATGCAGCAGTGCCGTCAGAGGTGCATAACCGTGCGAAGAGGAGGGGTGAAACCATGGTATATAGGGAGAACGAGAAAGAATGTGAGACGGAAAACCTTCTATTCGTTCTGTCAGTGCTCGGCAGCCAACCTTGCATCAGGGGTCTCAAACGCAGGGTTTGCGGTGGCATGCCGCTCGTAGCGCCACTGCTCAGCGCGTACTTTATTCGTCCATTTTTTTTTCTTTCGCGGTAATTTATAGCCTGAAATAAATCCTCGGCATCCGGTCCTTCTTTCCTACACCAATAGTTAGGTTTCCGTCATTAAGGCCATAGAAATTTTGAAAACAATTGAAAAAACAGTGAGAAAAGTAAAAGAAAGCATTATTTGATGGCGGACCTCCTCGCCGCATCCTCTCTCTTTTTTCTTTTTCTTTTGGGTGTTTAAAGATCGTCTGTTTCTTTTTTCTTTAAGTTTTTAGCGTTTACTTGTACTTTCAAACCTCCTCCTGGCTTCCCCTTCCGGCTCGTCATCTGCGGAAGACAGAGACTCGTCAACGTGGTCAATGCGGCGAGATCAGTTTGGGGCCGGTGTCATACATTACGATAGAAATTTTTCAAAAAATAAAGCAATGAAATTCTAGTGCGCTACAGGCAAGGCAAAAGAACGGTGGCGTTCAGTGTCGATCCTCGCATCGGCTTCATAGTTTAAAGATTTTCACGGTTTTATTTAAAAAACGTGGTGCGTGAAACGGTTGCGAAGTAGCCGAAGTAACAGCTACCGTACTTTGAGATCAATTGAAATCGGTTGTAAGGAAAGGCTTCCTGCACTGCCAACGCCTTCGCCTTCTCTGCCTTTCCCGTGTCTGTAGCCGGACTCGAGCCTTGTTCTCGTCGTGATCATTATCTTTAGCCGAAAATCCTCCAGCCATAAAAGTTTCCTTTTCCCTGCCAATTCCTAAAACGTCCTGAAAACTCGTGAAAATTTTCTTTCCCGATTGCGCCAACTTTGGAGCTAAAATCTAGATACAAATAGAAAATTCTTTGACTTTAAAATCACCACCCGGAACGCTGTAGTTCGAGGTTTCAGGACCTAGTTGTTCGGACTCTGTGAGAGAATGCAGTTCGAGGGAGCACTTAAATAAAATTAAATTAAATGGTCTCTACACGATGCAGGAACTCTCACATGCCTAAATCTACAAAATCAAATGATGGCCAGAAGCTGCTTTTGCGTGCGCTAGTTCCCCTTCTATTGGAAAAAAAAAAAACAGGTCACCCTTAGGACACGGACTGAGAAAGATAGGACGGTACAGCGCTTTGTCGTCCTATCTTTCTCAGTCTGTGTCTTAAGTTTTTTTGTGTTTTTTAGAAATGAATTACCAACTAGCCCGTTCGAACACCCTTACAAGTTCGCATCTTACTGCTCCTGTTGCCACGCTAAACTGCTGTTTGTTATTGCTAAGTTGTGAATAACTTGGCTAGTAATCTTTTTCTTGCGGACGCATACTTTCCCTACTGGCGACAGCAATGGGGCTTTTAACCCCACAGATGTACCAGTGGAAAATAATTTCGTGACCAAGTGACGCCAGCTGCAATGAAAACGTGCCAAACATTAAGCGGCTCTCAAGGAACCAATCAAACTAATGTGCTCATCAATATGCGGCGAGAATGCGGAGCGTATAAGGAGAGAGATGTTCATAAGTTATTGTCTCGCCTGGAGCGCTCGTGTCTTCACATATAAATGGTATTATTCAACGTGTCTAGAATGTCCACTTCGAGCAACGGGGTTATCCTTCCGGTCAACTTCACAGTGTTTTCCCCAATGAGATTCCTTCATCCCACACCAACATTACGGGACGCTGACGTTCTTGTTTTCCACCTGCATATATAATATGGACTTGCTCCGGACAGAGTGCGCTGGCCGGCTAAACGAGCTCAGGCACTGCAAAGGTACGCTGAAGTGAATACAAAACAGCTTTTTTTTTTCACTGAACATTGAATTATGGTTAAATTGTGAATTGATGGTGTAGACGTATTCTGCATGCAGAGATAAGGGCAATCAAAGTAAGAAATATGGGTCCGAAGTATTAAATTTGTCATATTCGCACATATGGGGTTTCTGTCTGCACATTAGACGCTCTATTACTTCCCCTTTGACAGCGAACAAGAAGCTATGTCTGTTTTAGTGCGAGGAGAGCAGGCCGCATTCTTTCGGCTAAAAGAAGTTCATGCAAAACAAGGAAAACATTTTCTCTTGTTCGAAGTATAAAATGATGTGCTCTAGTAAAACACCTGCCCAGTGAAAGAAGGTGCTGTCCCTGATTGGCAGTGCTACTAGTGCGGTCGCAGGTAGGACATTTTACTGTATAAAACAAATACAACGAAGCTTGAACGCTGCCGAGAGGAGATGCCAGTGCGTTTATTGTGCATTAAGTGACAAAGTTGGCTGACGTGCTGCCCATCACGACGCATTCCTTGAACGGACATTGCGGGACTTATGCTCGTAAGGTAAAGTACGAGACATCAGCGCAAAGACATGCCATGCATGCTAAAACTGCTTGGTTTGGGAGAGGCACGGAAAACACTTCTAGTAGATTCGATGTTTTCAACCGACTTCTTTGCGTCTTTGAATCGTATTCGCATCTTTTTGTGAATAAAACGTGCTCGGGTTTTCTTAACTGACCGTGACAGCTAAATAGGGCACTTCTTCATGAAACTGCGGTGTTGTTGTCGCGGGTGAACAAAAGCAAGAGCGCTTAGGTTGTTAAGCTCAACAAACACAGCTAGTGGTAGGATCGGGGCTCTACTCTGCATGCCGCAATGACAGACTTGACTTCAAACTCTAGAGAACATATAGAAAGCTTCATTATTTCCGAGCACAAAACAAGAACTAGCAACAAGGCAGCTTTTGGGAAGAAATATTACATTGCTTGAAAAGTGAATTACCACGGCAAGTAAGAGCAAAGAAACCTTTATGCTGAGTTAAGATGGTTAGGGGGCTCATAATTCCTAAACATAGCTGTCTAAGCGACCTAAGTATTTGCGGAGACTCTAGCAAATACTAAGGCCTCTTGACTTCGCAGAAAAGAATTTCATTTCTCCTACGTTCTTTATTGATCGGGTTGCTATTTCTTATTACTGACGTTTGTGTTTAATTGGTCATTTATGCATAAAGATAATTTTAAACAAGCCAGACGTAGTGCCCTAGCAATATGTGAAAGCCGAGAAGGAAAAGAACTAGTGAAATACAGCATGCTAATTTCTAATTTCTTAATTGCTTCAATGTTCTTTAATGTGCACACTTCTACACACTCCTTCCAAATGTCAAGAAGAAAAAGGAAAGCGGTGAAGGCAGGAATAATAAAAGTGGGAAATAAAAAGCACTCCTTCAATTCCTGCGCATATTGACAAACAATTGACATTAATTTCAACCAGACTACAACTTCGAACCCTGCACCCGCTGTAAGCAGCACAGTTTCAGGGTACCACATATAAACGGTGCAATAAGGGAAACTCTTAAAAGGAAAGCATAGAAAGAAAGGCTCATAGATAAAAGAAAATTCGATTGCTCTTAGAAGAAACTTCTAGCACGTCTCTAGATGTCCCTTCTGTAAGCCAACCTGTCCCTCCCGCTTTCGAATCCGAATCTTACTGAGGGAGTAGCAAATAATTCTTACACTTTTGTTACGGCCTTTGCCAGTGCCTTCCATGCTTGAAGTTCCACTCCAAGGCATGTTGCCTGTCCGAGCTGTATAACGACGGTCGTGGATATGCGTATTTGTTGTCAGGCGCATACTGGAAACCATCCTGGCATGAAACGCCTGCCAATTTTTCTGTAGGAGAGAGGTTGTCCTGAACTAATGTCTTTCTTCGCTGGTGACTGAATGAAGACCGCAGCGGTGGCCAAGTGGTTGAGCATCCCCCTCGCAGGCGGGAAGTGCGGGGTTCGATCCCCAGTGCCGCCGGGTACCCACCGGCGATGCAACGGGTACAAGCTTTCCCCTGGCCTGGTGCTCGGCTTATTTAGGGTGAAATGCTCGGAAATGGGTCTTTGACCCCATCTTGAGAAGTCGAAAATACCTTGTGCCGTGGCGCTCTTTGGCCATAGATGCCTTTGCGCCATAAAAATCCATATTCATCATTCTGTTGAGTGAAGGCGTTTTTTGTTTTTTCTCTTGGGAATGTGATTTGAACTATCAAAAGTATGGTATGGCATAGCACGTAAGGTTTAACGTCGCAAGTTGCACTTGACAGCTATCAGAAACGCCGTGATGGAGGCCTGCCGGTTAATTTCGACCACATTTTGGTTCAACAAACTTTAATGCTTTTTGCAACTCTTTTAGTTTTCTGATACTACTTTTGTGGTCCTTCATTCAACTGTTATGGAAGAAGATTTGCGTTTTGCGACAACATGTGTCATCTCGCATCTTTTGTGTGTGTTTGACTGTAGTAAATGTGTTTACTGAACGCCGTAAAATATAGCGACTTTCGACATAGCAATATACTCAGTTACGCACTCAAATTTTCCAGCCTATTCGTTTCGATGCAGGCCACACTTTCGCAATAAAGAGATAATTGTAAGGACAGTGGGAGGCGGGGTGGTTTCTGTTCTTGCAGTTTCTCTGCCGGTCAACTGCCGTAGACTTCTACTGCTTGCTTCAAAGAATAAAACGTAAATAAAAAGAGCGACGAGACCACGCTTACAAGAAAAAAAAATTTCTCTTTAAGGCACAAAGCAATTTCGAGGCTCCAAATTTGAGATTGAGTTTTTTTTTCTACTGTGGTTTTGATCCACTATTCGCGAGCCTAGAATTTTATGCTAAAGCTGGCTACTGTCACTGCTTGCTTGCTGGCTATCGGCATGAATTCGGGCGTTAGCCGCCACCGGTAGGCATGAAAGCGTGTTTCAGGAAAGAATTTCGAAAGATGGATCTTCTTAGTCTACATAAAAAGTAAAAGAGACAATGGCAGCAGAATAGCCTATATATTTAGGTTTTGAGCACCAGTCCGTCATTATGGTAAGAGAGGAAGGCATAAAAACTTATTTCAAAATTGTGTTCATGAACAGCGTGGTCTTTTTTCAGAAGAGATAGAAGCGATTCGGGAAAAGGGACATTCCCGAATCACAAGTTAAAAACCAGAGACTATCTTATAAAACTTTGAATGCAGGAAGGGGAAAATATGTACATTATAATTAAGAAAACGTGACAGGCACAAAATAGTGCGCCTGGATCACAAAGAGCGTAGCAAGGTCTTAAGAAGGACTCGCATTTCCTATAGCGTATGATCCGCTGCATCGCCATATATGCTTGCGCACCATGCGCGAGAGTGTTTCTGATGGCGTATGTGCAGTTTTGGCCAGCGTAATTCGCCTTCTTTCAATGCGATTCAAAAGGCGTATTTAAATTGACTTCCAGGAATGAGTTGCCTCGGGAACGTTGAAAAAGGGGCCAAGGTGGCGATTGTTGTCCCCCAGACGTTGCCACGGCTCCCATTGCGACGGAAAGCAAGCCACTGCGTCGAAGCACCACGCATCGATTCGGATGAAACGCAGAAGATAAGGGCGAAAAAAGAATAACAAAGAAAGCTTGTATTTCAGCGCAACTCGCACGCCAGTGTGTTGCACTCACGCACTGCATGTGCCGAAGGCGACAACGACAGCTGAAATGAGTAAACACAAGGGAAAAGGAGATAAAAGTTTTTGCTGTCATATAGTCTTTCGTATCGACAAAGCAATCACATTATTCATTCAGCGAGGGCCGGAGAGGTCTCGTGCTGTGTACCGAACTGTCGAAGTAAGCGGGTCGGCCGTGTGGCTAGCAAGACAAAGCCGACGCCAGGGGTCGTCACGGAATAATACTACACGGCACAATGGCGACATTAGCAGAGGTGGCGCCTTGCAACCGCTAGGGGTGGTGGAATTGGGCATATACGTATTGACTCTGCGCTACACGATGAGGAACGTCCGCTGCCCAGTTATGAAAAGAAAGAGCTTTCCTGCTAGAAAACTTGATCGGCTGAAAGAAACGCTGGTCCAACCGGCTCTGTGAACTCTCTGTCTTTCTTCGAGACTAGATTTAGATGGGGCGCTTGTTCACAAGTAGGGTCGGCAATGTGGATACTTGCATTACAACCAGTAGCTGAGCAGGAGTGATATCATTAAGTCGAAAGCAAGATCTCTTCACACAGCTCTGCCTTCGATCAATAACTATCGTTCTGGGTGCGAAAGAGAATCGCGACGCGGGTTTGCTTCGCCAGTTATTTTGTGTAATTATATACGCTTCCTCATTAGCCGAAATCTTACTCGCCGGCAATCAACTAATCATGATTTAGAAGTATTTTAACTGGGAAGCGTTCATGTTCCAGCCAATTTCAGGGTTCATAGGTAATTGAGCTTCGGGGTCACTGAATACTTTAACTGCGCCTATTCTTTGCTATCCAAACTCGTTCTTCTTCGCTGGAGTGCCGCTAAAAAACTTGATCCGTCTTGGACTAGACAGTCCTGCATGAAGCCTCTAAACTTGCGCACTAAATTACCATTTTTACTCCCGAAATTGTTAATGCTGCTTCCGTATACCGGGCGCCCCAGCAAAAAGCAACCAATTAGATTTTAAAAAAGACAGAGTGCCCATGGCGAGTGAAACAAATTGACTGCTGTCTAGAGCATTGGCTAGTCATTAGATTTTTTTTGCTCTATGAACCTATTGGGTTAATAAAGGCTAATTAGAGAACATTGTAAACATTGTCATCAGAAATAAAGTGTCAAAGAAGCGAATTGCTCGGACATCGCGCCAGGCGTGTGGTCGGGTTGCACTAAAGCTCGGATCAAGGTGGGGTATGTAAAGGGCTGCCACCTTAAAACAGACATAGTAGGAGATATAAAGGTTGCGCGACACCAGAGCCATTACTCACGCGATCTATCATGGTCTCGAACCAAGAAGGAGCAGAAGGCTGAGATAAGAACTTCGGGCAATCCGGGAGTGGGAACAGACCTGGCTCGATGCAGAAGAGTTTCGCCAGGACTGGATCCAAATCCACCACGCTGATTTTTCTCTCACAACGCCGACGACGACGACGACGATGACGATGCAAGATTTTCTGATAAGCAGCAGTCTTAATGGCATCGCTTTAAAAGAGTCCCACAATTTCTATTTGGTTTTATCATAGAAGGTCCTGATCATAGAAGGTTACCTGATCCTCCCCAGCTGCTTTTCCCCTTTTCATTGAAAGCCTTAGAAGCAATGAAAAGGGGAAAAGCAGCTGGGGAGGATCAGGTAACAGCAGATCTGTTGAAGGATGGAGGAGACATCGTGCTAGAAAAACTAGCCACCCTGTATACGCAATGCCTTATGACCTCGACAGTACCAGAAGCCTGGAAGAATGCAAACATTATCTTAATTCATAAGAAGGGAGACGCCAAGGACTTGAAAAAATTACAGGCCGATCAGCTTACTATCCGTTGCCTACAAAGTATTTACTAGGGTAATCGCTAATAGAGTCAGGGCAACGTTAGACTTTAATCAACCAAATGATCAGGCAGGCTTTCGTAAAGGATATTCCACAATAGATCATATTCACACTATCAATCAGGTGATAGAGAAATGCGCAGAATATAACCAACCTCTATATATAGCTTTCATTGATTACGAGAAAGCATTCGACTCAGTGGAAACCTCAGCTGTCATACAGGCATTGCGTAATCAGGGGGTAGAAGAGCCTTATGTCCAAATACTGGAAGATATATATAGCAACTGCACAGCTACTATAGTCCTCCATAAAGTCAGCAATAAAATTCCAATAAGGGCATCAGGCAAGGAGACAGGATCTCGCCATTGCTGTTCACCGCATGTATACAGGAGGTATTTCGAGGCCTGAATTGGGAACAGTTTGGAATAAGAATAAATGGAGAATACCTAAATATTCTGCGATTCGCTGATGACATTGCCATGCAGAATCACTTAGGAGGTGAACTGCAAATCATGACCAATGAGTTAGACAGGCAGAGCAGATCGATGGGTCTAAAAATTAACATGCAGAAAACCAAGGTAATGTTCAACAGTTTAGCAAGGAAACAACAGTTCACAATTGGCAGCGAGAACCTAGAAGTTGTGACGGAATACGTCTACTTAGGGCAGGTAGTGACCGCTGATCCGGATCATGAGAAGGAGATAACTAGAAGGATAAGAATGGGGTGGACCCTATATGGCAAATTCTCACAGATCATGAGTGGCAGTTTACCAATTTCCCTCAAGAGGAAAGTGTACAACAGCTTTATCTTACCGGTACTCACCTACAGCGCAGAAACGTGGAGGCTAACGAAAAGAGTTCAGCTTAAGTTAAGGACCACGCAGCGAGCCATGGAAAGAAAAATGATAGGTGTAACGTTAAGAGACCGGAAGCGGGCGCAGTGGGTGAGGGAAAAAAAGACGGGTTAATGACATCCTAGACGAAATCAAGAGAAAGGAATGGGCTTGGGCAGGGCATGTAATGCGATGACAAAATAACCGCTGGTCCTTAAGGGTAACGGAGTGGATTCCAAGAGAAAGTAAGCGTAGCAGGGGGCGGCAGAAAGTTAGGTGGGCAAATGAGATTAAGAAGTTTGCAGGCAAAAGGTGGATGCAGCTGGCAAAGAACAGGGTTAATTGGAGAGACATGGGAGACGCCTTTGTACTGCAGTGGGTGTAGTAAGGCTGATGATGATGATGATGACGATGATGATGATGATGATGATGACAATTTCTACCCTTGCTGGGCAGAGAGGGAAGAGGTACTCATAGGAGCCCTGTTTTGACGCATCGGTGTTAAGGGTACCGTGCCGCAGAAACGCCAGCATCGCCATCGACGTCGACATTGCTTTCTATGAGCGAAAAATGCAAGAAAAATCTTGAGAAAAACAATCTCGGGGGCAGGTGGCCCATCTACGTCACGTGATTTGTACTCTAGATGCGGACAACACTAGCACAGAAAAATTCACCTAATCCAGCTTTAGGACAGTGAGATTCTACCGGTGCGTTTCATTCGCTCTTGCAAGAAAGCTCACACTTGAACATCATTCGACCGACTAGTTGTGACCATGTGAAGGATGGTAGAACAAAAAAAAATTATGTTTTCGACAAACATTTGCTGTTCATTGGAGGACACTGGGTTCCCTCCTCTGCGTGTACGAGCGGCTCGCCAGAGGTTGCTCTAAATATGCAGTGTCATATTTATTCACCTAAAGGTTTAAACAAGATATGAAGCGGAAAGCAATTCATTATTCGCTGGTGCTCCATATGAAGTGAAGCGCCACGGAATATAGAAATATACTACGAACTTTACCCGTAGACGTCCAGCTTTTTCCTCGCCACGTACTCCTCTGACCACGATTCTTAACGACGTCTGGAAATCAGTATAAACATCTTCCTTCCTACGTGCTTCATAAAAGACGCTTCAACTTCTGTGCTTAATTATAAAGACAGTATTTCTGCGCGCTGATTAAAGATCGATGCCAGAGCTACGCTTTTACGCTGTTTGGCGAAGCTTCCCTTGTGGGAAATATTGTTCTAATCATCAACATTAACTACGTGACGCACTTTCCATGATTGTAATTTCTCTTCTACGAGGTTCTGTTGGCAAAGTAATTTGTACGTTATGAAAAAGGTTACTAAAGTGATTTCAACATATCACGACCGACGATCCCGGGCGCTACTGAATTCGCTACGAAGATAATGCAACGGTCCTAATTCCTCTAATCGGCAGAGGATTTTATAGCTTTTTCTACGTCGAGTTAGAGGTCTGAATCACCACTTTGTTTATTGCGAAAAATGTTATTCAGGCATGGACTCTTTATTAGGACCTAATAGAAAAACAATATACAAATACGTTATCCTAGCTGTAGAGGCACACTTATAATCAACACTTCTTACCAGCATAATCCACTGTGGCCCGATACAAAAGCGTATTGTTCCTTCCGAACATGCTCAGAAAACCTTGCGAAAAATTACACTTGCCCCCGACAGCGATTCGTTACCTAATAGATAAAAGGGCGCTTTCCATTCTTTATGTCCTGTTTCTGCTGGCCTCAATGGGGTTTGGCGTAATCGGTCAGTATACAGTCGGGGTGACGAGTGTGGGCATTTTTGCAGAAATTGTTAATATAGTCCGTGATGTACACAACGTTATTATCAGTGACAAGGTCCCGATATCATTGTCTGTCGCATTATTATTCTATCGAAGGTTAGTAAGGTTTGTGGTGATAAATACGGCAGCCACATCCTTCTTGATCTTGCATTGTATTCACAAGCAGGGAATATGAATAACAAGGTTCCTTTGTAGTGTTGACTGTTGGGGATGAATGCCTACTCAACATTCGCGCGAGTTTTTTCAGGGCCTGCTTGTTGCTTCTTGTTTACTGCACCGCGTTCTTCGTGGGTTCCTCTGCGGGGTCAAACGATGCCACAACATCATGCGCATCTTACAACTATCATTCTAAACAGGACGATGGCCTGGGTAAAACTCCCCATCGGGGTGACACAGACTTATAAGATGCATCAGGATGTCGTGAATTTCGCCACAGAAGGAAAGCATCCCCTACGGACTTTTGCAAAGCACATCCCGATTTGTAGGTCATACTTTTTGGCAGCAACAACACGTTGGTTGTTACCTGCTTCTGCGTTGTTATTGCATTACTGCGTTACTGCATTATTAAACACAGCACTCAAAAACTACCGCGCATCGCTACGAGTAGGAGGGGCGTATATATTGAGTACCTTCTAGAGCGGCTGCTGGATTAGCGAAGAAAGTTACAAAAAAAGTCAGATGATGAGATTTCACGGAGCGTGCAGGTACGCCCTCTTACTGGGCACTTAGCCTCTAGCCCCACTGATAATCAAAGAAATTAGTCACGATCATTTTTCAAGACCTCAGGCCTCCGATGGGCGAAAATGCTTTCACAAGACAGGCTACAGGACGAGCGCAACTTCTCTACCCGGTCTAGCCTGAGTCTTTACTCTGAATTTTACCTTGTCGAAAGAATTTCACCGGCTCGTTGATATCATGTGCTATCATTCATGGCGTTTTTCTTGATTCCTCTAACGCGAGATTAAGCAACTTATATGCTAAAACTGGGCTTTATTGGAGAAGGCACAGCTTAGAACGGCATAATTACCATATACCTAACCATTTTTTAAATTGATTGTTTCTTGATTCCAACATACGCAAAAATTGCGCTAGTGTTTGAGCATCGAATCAACACACACATAAAATAGCTTAATCTGCGTGCCCGCGCTGCATTCGCGGTCAACTTCAAACTCGGTTCTCACTAAAGAAAGGCTTCCAAACAAACAAATGACGAAGAGAGAAACAAGCCTTTTTGAGGCTAACTGCATCTTGCAGACTATCTCGATGGCTTAACGTAACATAAACAGCGCTCCAATACTATACCGATTGTATCGCGAGGTGTAAGCACATTTTCACCGAACCACCCCAAAATTTGTTTCATCATGCGCTCGGTGCGACACATGCGACTCTCTCTGACATTAAGCTTAATAAAAATATTAATTGGTTTTTGGGGAAAGGAAATGGCGCAGTATATGTCTCATATATCGGCGGACACCTGAACAGCACCGTAAGGGAAGGGGTAAGGGAGGGAGTGAAAGAAGAGAGGAAGAGATAGGTGCCCGTAGTGGAGAACTCCAGAATAATTTCGACCACCTGGGGATCTTTAAGGCGCACTGAAACCGCACAGCACACGGGCGCCTTAGCGTTTTTCCTCCATAAAAACGCAGCCGCCGTGGTCGGGTTCAAACCCCGGAACTCCGGATCAGTAGCCGAGCGCCCTAACCACTCAGCCACTGCGGCGGGTGACATTAAGCTTCCACTCTTTTTAATCTGTATCCACACAGAAAGAAAATAAATTTAGTTACAGAGCCGCTATAGCTTTACATACATTAGGCTTTATCTCAGACGATGTCAAAAATACGGGGAGAAAAACGCACCAGAAAACGGTGGTAAAATGACTATGTAGCTGGGAACAAATTCATTAATTCTTTTATATTACCACGTGCTGCTCCCCCGGCGTTCATTGTTTTGCCGTTTCAAATCTAGTCTTTCTGTATGGGTGCGCACATAGCGAGGCACTATTGTACTATATATAGAGAGCGCCTACCACTTAGCAAAGGCAGGGAAGAAAGCTTAGTTTACGCTGAGCCTTATCATATCGAAAAAACTGCATGATGCTACAACACCATAGAAGTTTGTCACATATATACTGTACAATTATTATCCAAATGTCATACGAATGTCAGACTCTCAGAATATCAGGTACGTGCCATACGAAAGTCTTGGGCAATGGTGAAACCAGCGGAGCAGACTCAGGAATAGGACAAGGACGCGCACACCGCTGGTGTCCCCTGGTTCCACCATTGCGCATTTTGGACCGTCCAGCCCAGCAATTTACTCTAATGGATGTCATGCAAAATCATTCTAAATGCGACATTTGTAGGACAAAGCCTGTATGAGTGTATTGCACTATACAGCATTTTTCAGTAGGGTAAGATGTGGTACAAAAGACGCTCTCGTTGCTACCTTTGTAAGTCAGGAAGCAGCGATATTCTCGTCGCTCTATGCGCCTCTAAACGTAATGAAAGCTAAGCAATTTCACTAAAAGCGGCAGTCTCTAGTCGCTGGAGCGGCTTCCATATTGAAAGTTGATAGTTCAAAAAGATTCCGCTGGATTTCTTACTGTAGATCACGTGGTGACTCCGTTTAAAAGCAGTCGTTTCAGTCATTTACACATTGGGTTCCTTCAATAGAACAAAAGTTATGCGGGAAAGCAGTGAAGAGAGCGCTAGGACCGCATTCGTTCCATATGGCTGACCAGTTGGTTGTGAAGAATTAGGCACAGGAATTATTGAGCGCTCAAATATGCTTTAACCGTTACATTAGTATTTTTGATATTATATGTGATGTGCACTGCTCCACTGCCTGGTAGACTTAATTTAAATTTTGAAGAAAAAACACTCAGATAATTTTGTCCAGGCGCTGCCGCAATGTTATTGAGGTTCCTGTAATATCGCATCCGGTGATATTTAAGGTAATGAAGTCTATTCCAAAAATATAAAGATGTTAACAGGCGACAGAGTGGTAGGTGGGTGGACAACATCGGAAAGTTGGCGGGAAACAGGAGGCCGCAGATGTTGGACAACAGGGTCGGCGGCAAGCTTTTGCTGCGAACTGACTGCAATCTTTGTGTACGACAGGTAACTGCTTCCGACGACCACCTGATACCATTATCCTGCGCATATCGTGGAAGAACTGGACAACTCGGCGCAGCAAATCAGTCCACTTCGGGACAGCGGGACCGCAAGGACCATCACTGCCAGGCTTCCTGGAGGCGGCACTGCTGCCGCTAGACAGCTATAAAACCGTGGTTCACCTGGTTCACCTTCGCAGTCGGCGGCAACGTTTTGCTGCGAACTGACTGCAATCTTTGTGTACGACAGGTAACTGCTTCCGACGACCACCTGATACCACTATCCTGCGCATATCGTGGAAGAACTGGACAACTCGGCGCAGCAAATCAGTCCACTTCGGGACAGCGGGACCGGAAGGACCATCACTGCCAGGCTTCCTGGAGGCGGCACTGCTGCCGCTAGACAGCTATAAAACCGTGGTTCACCTGGTTCACCTTCGCAGTCGGCGGCAACCTTTTGCTGCGAACTGACTGCAATCTTTGTGTACGACAGGTAACTGCTTCCGACGACCACCTGATACCATTATCCTGCGCATATCGTGGAAGAACTGGACAGCTCGGCGCAGCAAATCAGTCCACTTCGGGACAGCGGGACCGGAAGGACCATCACTGCCAGGCTTCCTGGAGGCGGCACTGCTGCCGCTAGACAGCTATAAAACCGTGGTTCACCTGGTTCACCTTCGCAGTCGGCGGCAACCTTTTGCTGCGAACTGACTGCAATCTTTGTGTACGACAGGTAACTGCTTCCGACGACCACCTGATACCATTATCCTGCGCATATCGTGGAAGAACTGGACAGCTCGGCGCAGCAAATCAGTCCACTTCGGGACAGCGGGACCGGAAGGACCATCACTGCCAGGCTTCCTGGAGGCGGCACTGCTGCCGCTAGACAGCTATAAAACCGTGGTTCACCTGGTTCACCTTCGCAGTCGGCGGCAACCTTTTGCTGCGAACTGACTGCAATCTTTGTGTACGACAGGTAACTGCTTCCGACGACCACCTGATACCATTATCCTGCGCATATCGTGGAAGAACTGGACAGCTCGGCGCAGCAAATCAGTCCACTTCGGGACAGCGTGACCGGAAGGACCATCACTGCCAGGCTTCCTGGAGGCGGCACTGCTGCCGCTAGACAGCTATAAAACCGTGGTTCACCTGGTTCACCTTCGCAGTCGGCGGCAACCTTTTGCTGCGAACTGACTGCAATCTTTGTGTACGACAGGTGAGCATTGCTGAAAACTCATCACTAGCCTTTTGTCTCGTTATGCCGCCGACTGCAACCTGTGCAATTTGTACCTTGTCATATTGTGTGCTTTGCTACACCTGCTAATATTATTCTCGACTGTTCAAAATGGCACGTTGTGGGGTTTGTAATGAGGCTCTACCTACAGATGGAAAACGAATTGTTTGCTGCGAATGTAGCATTGGGCACCATCTCGGTGACTGCTCCGGTCTTTCCGAGAATACATTTACATCCATGGGACCAGGAAAACGTGAAAAATGGCGATGTCGCGTGTGTCGCGGGGAGTCACTTCCCGTGAAACCCAATGATAAGCCAACTGAAGAACCATCGGACGTTTTTAAAAAAGTGGCTGCGTTGGAAGAAAAATTGATGGTTGTTTCTGAACTGAAGATAAGCATAGATAGCCTCCTGGCTCTGCCGGCGCAGCTCGATAAGCTTGTCATGACAATTCAAGGCCTGCAAACGACAGTTACTGAGGTTCAAACATCAGTAGAATTCTTTGCATCCAAATACGACACGCTCCTTGCGACTTGCAACGATGCCGTGCAGGCAACAAAGACGCTTGAGCAAAAGGTTGCATTTCTAGAAGGGACTATTGACGAACAGGCTTCGATGATTCACCGAATTCAGTGGGAACTCAATGAAAGTGAACAGTACAGCCGTCTGTCCAATCTAGAGATAAGCGGACTGCCAGTTCAGCCACAGGAAGACCTGCGGGCTGAAGTTGCGCAGATGGCTGAAACACTTGAAGTGCGTGACTTCAACCAATCTGAGATAGCCTCCTTGCACCGTCTATCATCGAGACAAGGGAAGATTCCGGTCGTATTGGTCAGGTTTTCGTCCCCGAGCCTACGGGAGAAATGGCTGCAGGTAAAAAGCAAACTTAGAACGCTAAATGAGTCCCACAAGCTCTCCTCAGTTTTCTTCAATGAAAACTTGACCCGTATGAACAGTGAGCTGTTCTGGAAAGCTCGAATCCGAGGAAAGGAAAAATCTTTCAAATTTGTCTGGGTCAAGAATGGCAAAGTTTTCGCCAGAAAAGAAGTGGGGGCTTCCGTTATCAAAATCGCGTCTCTTTCAGACATTGACAAAATGACGTAGGGAAATTCACTATTACTGCTATGGCTTCTTTTTCAAGTTTTGACGTCTGTTTCCAATCGTTCCATCCAGTTTCATTGAGTTCTCTTACAATTCTTCACATTAACATTAGAAGTATTCGAAAACATTGGAATCAATTTCTGGTAATCGCACAAGACCGTTACCAAGTAGTAGACGTATTTGCTTTCACAGAGGTAAATATTGCTGACCATATTACCTGCACGTTCAAGCTTCCGGGTTATACGGAGCATTTCCTTACCCGCCAAATGGGTAAGGGTGGAGGAATTGCTGTTTTCTTCAAGGATTCTTTATCGGTTTCCAATATCAATATCTCCATCAACGCTGCAGAGGCAATGGGATTTGAAATTTCGTACAGCAACATTTCGAGTCATCTCCTTATCATATACCGACCACCGTCTGGAAACGTGGCTAATTTTATCACAGCATTGCATGACGTTTGTAAGCAAAGGTTTAGCCATGGTAACCTATGCATAATGGGTGACTTGAATATTGATCTGTTAAAACCTGAGAAAGCATCTGCGCAAAACTACCTAAATGCCCTTGCGGATCATGGTATAGAAACACTACTTTCAGATCCTACTAGAGAAGAGATCGTAAATAACAGTTTGTGTAAAACTTGCATAGACCACGTTAACGTACGCGCGTCGGACTTGTCTTATGTTATGGCAGCTGTCATTCGAAAGAAATTAGCGGATCATTACTTTACACTATGCCACCTTGCTAAGGTCGATTCTGCACAGAAACCTAATGATAGCAGGTGTGTTATGACTTTACTAGATCGAAAACTATTTGACAGTAAGGTGTCATCCTTCGACTGGAACTCATTTATATCACGAAATAACAAAGATACCGCCTACGATAACTTTGTTTTGGTTCTTAAAAATTTAAAAGAATCCTGCAAAAAAAGTATCATTGTCAAAAAACGAAATAATAAATGCTTCTGGCTTACAGCTGACATTCTCGCAGCCATTAGATGCAAAGAAGCGCTGTGGTCAAAATGTCGCGCTTCACCAAAAAATGCAAACTTACGAAATGAATTTCGGGCTGCTAGGAACAAAGTAACCGCTCTTCTTCGGTCCTCTAAAAGGCGTTACTATGCTAGCCAGTTTCGCAGTTGCCACCATGACGTGGCCAAAACTTGGGCTATCGTGAATGAACTACGTGGGCGTCAGCGTAGACCGGTCAAGGACGCAATCGAGCATAGTTTTGGTCACTTGACATCCTCTTTGGCAAATGATTTTAATAACTTTTTTTCTAAAGAACAGCGCATTGCCCGTGCCACATCACGTTCGCCGTTACTTCCTTCTTCTGTGATTGACTCAGCATTTCTTCCACACATAACAGAGCCAGATCTTTTCAGCATAATCTCCAGTCTACGGCATAACAAATCAGCTGGAATTGATGGAATATTTATCAGCGACCTTTCCAGAAACTTCCAAAGCTTGAAGTGTGTCCTTCTTTTTATGCTAAATGATATGATTGAAAGTGGCTTCTTACCATGCTCTCTTAAACAAGCACGTGTTATACCACTTTACAAGGGTGGCAAAAGAAATGATATCTCGAATTATCGCCCAATATCTATCGTGTCGTGTATATCACAAATTCTAGAAAAACACGTCTTATGTACAATGTCAGCATTTTTGCTGAGGCATAACGTGCTTAGCCCACATCAATACGGATTTGTTGCTGGTTCTGGTACCCAAACGTTATTAGAAAAGATGTCGGATTCCGTTCATTCTAGTTTTGATAAAAATGAAGTGGCATTTGGTCTCTTTCTTGATGTCAGGAAGGCATTTAATACTGTTCACCATGATATTCTCTGTGAAAAGTTGTTTTGCTATGGTTTTCGTGGTCCTTTTCAAATGTTACTAAGAAATTATGTGTCTCAGCGATCTCAAATGGTGGAACTTGGACCTGTGCAAAGCAGAATTATAGACTTATATAGTGGTGTTCCCCAGGGATCCATCTTATCACCCCTCTTATTTAATCTCTATGTTAATGACCTCCCCGGCATTATAACTTCATCACAGATTTACCAATATGCAGATGACACCCTCCTCATCTCATCTAATACAAATTTTTCTTGCGCACTCCGTCAACTTCAACAGGACGCTACTAATCTATATGATTGGTTTCTATGTAACCTGATTGATATAAACCCCCAAAAAACTCATCTAGTGTGCTTTAGAAATGCACACAAGCCAGTCCCGAAAAACGCTGCGGTTTTTTTGCACAGCTCCAGTTGCACTGCATGTTCTTGCTACCCCATTACATGTGTTCCGTCCGTGAAATACCTTGGCATTTACTTTGACAGTGATTTATCCTGGAACACGCACATGGCACACCTCAGTAAGAAGCTTAGAGGCGTCGCATGCTTGCTCTATGCTCTAAGGGCCTACCTGCCATTTGCCATAAGACGTTTAATTGCACAGTCTTTGGGGTATTCTCTGCTGAGATATGGCATGTGCTGTTTCTTCAACTGTTCTGCAACATGGAAAAATAGGATAAACCGTATTCTCAAGAATATGGCTAAGAGTGTCATCTATTCAATACCCCATAAACAGCAAAGTGTATTCCTTTCTTCAGGTCTGCCTTCCTTTGACATTGTGTTCAAACAAATCACTGTACTCAGATATTTCTGGAACTCTGACTTTCGGTTCCACAACGTTAAACCAATCCCATTAAGAAAAGTTTCTCGATATATTGTCCCTGCAGTGCGAACTCATTTTGGTATGTCTATGAGGTCATATTATATCCCATGTATATTCAATGAGATGCCTGATAATGTTTTCAACTTGAACACTCGCAGACAGTTACGAGATGCTATTGCCGAGCTTGAACAGCTCTAGTGCATATGTTTTAATGTACACAAAACAAAGAATTGATTTGGTAACAGAGGTTGTTGCTGCTGCCGGACGGCGCCCTACAAGCCCAATTGAGGCTTTGGCGCGTCCGCGTCTTGTATTGTTTCTTTGGAGTGAATAAAGTATTTATTATTATTAATTGGAGACGTTTTTCATGATTTGGGTATAGTCATGCTAGTGATAATATTGATGGTAATTATAACTCACAGTGCTTAATCATCGCCCCCGATGAACTCAAGGGACAGCGCTAAAGTGCGAAAAACGTCTCACCACTGCCTCACTACGTGCATTTACTTCCACGTACGCAGGCCGTTCGATACTGAGGCAAAACTGGAGAACAATCTGTTGGGTCACATCAAGAGACAATGACTATCTGTGACAACCAACTATAGACCGGCGGGGTTCATCCAAGAGAGCGATGAGAACTTTATTTCTGAAATCAGAAAAGTTTTAGTGTCATTACTGCACATAACTATGATGCCGATGGTGTTGTCTTCCGCGTGGCTTCCTAGGATAATTTGGTCATACAGCATGCCTGATTAAAGCTAAGCGAGCGCTCCATATGTTTGTAGAGGTTTATATCATAACGGACTAGAAGACGACAAAATGGGCAATGGCGTGCCAAGGAGCGCTTACGCTAGGCTCACTGCCATTAAATCATTTCATCAACATCTGTCACGTAGTCCTGTATTCATCGCCTTGCCGCCACATAACATAATGAATGGGGTGGAATGAACAGCCGGGTAGTGCTAGGAGTGAATCTCTCCTGCAGCGCGCACTAGAGGCAGGACAGGTGATCGCATCCGCACGAAGATGGCCACTTGACAGTCAAGTTATGTCAGCGACAAATGATCTGTTAGGGCAGACCTAACTAGCGCACACAGCGCAGCCCGTGAGCTAGTACCACTAATGGCGCAATCTTCGCGATAAGCATGCCAAGATGTTCCTTATGACTATGATATACAACAGCTATACCTTTAACCTGGGATAAAGTCTAATATATCTTGTGGTGCAAAAGCGGCGGCCTATTTGTAACACACACACACACACACACACACACACACACACACACACACACACACACACACACACACACACACACACACACACACACACACACACACACACATATATATATATATATATATATATATATATATATATATATATATATATATATATATATATATATATATATATATATACGGCTTAAGTTCAACCGTTGCATCCTGCTGCTTGGCTACTGTATCACATGATATTGTACAATTTTTCATTGCTTCCGTGCGTCCCAGCACGGCCATTACTGCATATAAACGCAAGATTACGTGGTCTGCTGTGAAAGCGCCTCCGGACTTTCTACTTTTTCAGTGCGTTAGCAAATTAACCGGCCATACGCCGCTTTTTCACGATCTGTGTTTGTGCGTCTATTTTTCTGAAGCAAGTTTTATGGCAGGCTGCTCACTTGTCCACTGCGGCAGGCGGCAGCCCATTTAATCACCAGAGGCAGCTCTGGAAGAGTATTCTGGATCGCAACCCAACCCAAGTCCTACCCATGGCAACATCCGCCATAGTATCTGCCGGTGCCACTGCTCCACTGCTCACCTGACCATCAGGCGGCTTACTTGCCAATGTGTTGCAAGAAAAAGACCACTGGAGCAGTGACATAAGGCAGACGCTATGGCAGGTGTTTACATGTCCTCGTTTAACTTTTGCAACGCAGCACCGAAACGCATCATCCTAGCGCACGAATCGCATTTGGCCTAATTACCCAAAGCGACTGGCATTTTCTTCTTTCAGCGAAAAACTGAAATGGTCTATCTAAGTATGTTTATAATATTAGTGATCATCCTCTTTATTTCGGACGTGGTACATAACAGATTGCAGAAATCACCGCAGGTGCAATGCTTACTAAGAGCTGTGCCAGTCCGATCAATCTTCTTTCCGCACTGACTTACTGCTGAAACTTTTTATATGGCAAAGCAAATCATGAGTATATACAAAGGTTTTAACAGCAGGAGCACATGACTGATAAGTGCAGAATTCTCTCTGTTCTCTCGGGCGACGAAGTAGGTGCGAAACCTCTGTCATACTCTTCAACTCTGCTCTCACACCCAGATTAGCCTGTTACTGATAGACATGAAGTTTAACTAAGTGAATGGGAACGATATTAGTGGAGCAGATCAATAACCCGCAGAAGTAATCTTTATAAAATGCCGAAGCAAAGAGCAGTCTTGTATGTATTCCTCTGCCTTCATAAAGGAATAGTGTTGGGTAACGCGCGACTATATATGCTGCGGGCGTGGGCAGTACAAAATTTCCAATTATTGTGGCACTCAAACAATGGGCTCGTTGAGAAGCTGCACCCTCCGCTCTGAAGAGAAAAGCTTTTTGCTACCTTAACTGTATTGCGATGATATTTTTTATTGATAAGCACTTGGCAGTCCGTATATACGTATCCTCGCCGTTAAAGTTTCATTTCAGGTATAGATTTGAAGGTCGTAATTAGCTGCAAACGAAGCCTTTCGGTATAAGAGCCTTCTACTTGTTATACATTTGTGTTGTTTATGAGCTTTTGTGCACATAAAATAAAGATTGCAGAAAGGCGGTTAACATTACATTAGTGCGACGTTCACTATTAAAAAAAAACACTTTGTGAAGCCGCCTTTAAAGCGTGCTTCACGAAAAAAAACTAGGTAAAGACTATAAATATGCATGCTGATGTGTAGCGGTATTCTTTTTTTGCAAAACTGGCAAAACATATTGACGTAAGTGTCGATCTGTTTTTGCAAAAATCATGACCAAAATTCTATTTACGTTTCATGATTGTACTTTGCAGTGTGAATGAAAGTAATTTGTATTTGTTTTCCTTCCTGTAACGACCGTCAATAGAGGGTTAAGAGTATGACCAAATAAAGATATTAAGGGGCCCTTCTGCACTCGAGACATTGAGATTCCAAAATACATTTATCATGAGGAAATTTTACTGTCTTTGCCCCTGGGCTGTTTAATTTTATTTATGATGGAAGGGATCAAGGGTGCTACTTAGTGAAAGCTTGCGTGTTCGCTGTTCGATGAGTAAATCGCCTACCGGTATATCCCATAATAGCGCCGGTACGTCACCGTTACACGTGTGTGCGTGCCTTTGGAGAAGAATGAGGACAGTGGTTTTGTGTCATCCGCATAGCTTTTCGGACATTGCGATCCCAGGCGTAAGTCAGTTTCTGCAAGAGAAAGTTTGAAGGCTACACGCCTTCAGTGGAATGATGAAGCGATGCAGAGCGTCGCTGGTGTCCCTAACGGCCACGTTCTTTCTTCTGAGGATACTGGTGCACTGGTGGTGAAAGTGAGCTTGAATTGTAATGCCAAAGTTCATGCTTAGCGATATTCTGGTGAAAAAGCCGTCGGCCCTCCTGCCCCCTGCGAGAAAACTGAAGAAAGAAAAGAAGATGAGGTAGGACAAACAGTTCTGAAAACTCCGTCGAAAAATGATGAGCGCCTGGGAAAGGCTATGGACGAAAACTGCTGCTTAATGCTGTTTCTTTAGCCCTTTGTAGCATTGTGGGACACAAGTGTCCCACCTTCTTTAAGTGCCGGCCAACTGACAACGACGCACCTGCGTACCATATTTTCTTCAGCTGAATACTACTGAACTATTAAATGGACCATTAAGCGTGTTTTTTTTCTTTCGCAAATAGATAGATAGATAAAGAGGAGGAGGGAAAAGCTGGGATGTTAACCAGAAAGGGGTTCCGGTTCTTGTTGTTCTGCGTGCTTTTACAAGCGTGGGTTACAGTTCGATAAGGGCCATAGTGGCAAAAAAAACTAGTATATTGCGCAACTTTTTGGGCGTTTTCTATCCTTTAACTCCTTCATAAAGTTTCTTGATACAATTTTCAATTCTATTAAATGTTTTAGTAGAAGTTTATAAGTAAATTCTAAATTAAAGTACGTACAACATTCGCTGTCTTTTTACGATGTCTTTGATAAAGATGTGTGCCCAATTTCTATAAAAACCCAGTGGTCAAAAATCGCTTTATAGAGACGTCATTCAGTTTATAGAGTGATTTTGAGGCTTATTTTATAGTTTGTATGCATGTAAGGCATGCATAAAGCTCGCGACTTGTAAATGGTTACGCTGAATAACTTGATGTAAGAACCTAGAACGCAAAACTTATTCAATGCTCTTTGTAAAACGAGATGAGACCACAACATGAATTTCCGTGAATTTACGCTCAGCTGAGCTGTTCATGTGGTCATAAATAAAACTTTGAAGCACCCACGTGATACAATTCACTTAGATTTCGACAGTGATGAACTTTCTTTTTGTGTGTTTATCCATTAAGAAGGAGCGCCGGTAAAATGGCTTCTCGGGAATTTTGTGTTCTAATCGACCCGGAAGCAAGCACTCGCTGAAGCCTGTATTAAGAAAAAGGAACGCCGACCAAAAGGTTGTTGTTTAAAACGAAGACGTTTCGGCTTCCATACGGAAGCCTTGATCACTGGGCGGAAAGCCCAAAGCACAAAGCTTAAGTACGTCGCAGTAATCGCCCCAAGCATCTTGCGTACGTAGGCGGGAGATTGCCTGCGTTGTGGTTAAGGGTTTTGTCTGTAGTCTGGATTATCAGGGATTCCAGATATCGACGTGACAGCCAATTCTTTTCTCTTGCGATGACTGATGCTTCTTCCCAAGCTATATTGTGCGTCGCGGCTTCCACGTGTTCCGCAAGTGCATTAGATGCAATCTTTTTGTTCCTGACGTCGTTCTTGTGGTCCCTCAATCGCCTTTCGAAATTCCCGCTCTGGCCGATATAGCAGTAGTCGCAGTCTGCGCAGTGAATCTTATAGATGACGCCAGGAAACTTCTCTTTTTTATCTTGTCTTTGGCGGCCACCAGCTCATGCCTCAGCTTGCACGCAGGAACGTGAGCGACGTGCACAACGTAAGTGCGCAGAACGCGAGCCAAAGACTCGTTCACGCCCGGCACATATGGGATAGCGGCTCGGGCTCGGCAAGGAGGACCAACTGGTTCTGATTGGCGTGAAGACTGTTGAAGAACAGAATCCACGAAGTGCTTGGAGTAGCCGCATTCACTCAATTCTCGGCGCACTTGGCGTAGGTCAGCAGCCCGATCTTCTGGCCTTGGGCAGATGTTGCCACGACGGAGCGTTTGTGGCAAAACGGGTGGACAGAATTAAAATGAAGATACCGGCCTGTGTGGGTTTCTTTTCTATAAACTTTGGAAGAAAGGCGGTTTCCACGGTGTTCCACCAAAACGTCCAGAAAAGGAAGACGGCGTGCAGCCTCCTCCTCTACAGTGAATTTAATGAAATCTTCTATGCTATTGATGTTATTTGTGAAAGGACGTAACGCATTCTTTTTGATAATACAGAAACAATCGTCGACGTAACACACAAAAACCTTTGGGCGCGGTTCGAAGGTAGCCAGTGCGCGAGCTTCTAATGCTTCCATGGTAAGGTTTGCGGTTGTCACCGATATAGATGCGCCCATAGCAGTGCCATGAACTTGTCTAAAGACTGTACCCCGGAAAACAAGATAAGTGTTCTCAAGGCAGAACTGCAACAGCTTCAGAAGATCCGATGCTTCGATAGGGGTTCTTTCACACAATCCGTCGTCATTCTGCAGCGCTGAGCGGCACACCTCCACAGCCAGATCCACGGGTACGCTGGTGAACAGCGATTTCACATAAAAGGACACCATTACCTCGTCGTCGTCCACCGTGACATCACGTACTTTTTCAATAAAATCGAAAGAGTCACGTATGAAAGTCGAGCCCTTTCCAACGAGTGGCGCAAAAACCTTGTGTAAGTAGCCCGACAATCGATATAAGGGCGACCGCGTAAAGTCAACTATTGGTCGCATCGGGACGTTTGGCTTGTGGATCTTCGGGAGACCATACAAGGCGGGAGCTGACCCATTGTGGCAGAGGAGCTTGAAATAAAGTGACTTGTGGTCCGGCGGAACAAATCGGAAGACATCAGTCGAAAGAATCTGCAAGTTTCTTTCTACCTTGAGCGTAGGGTCCCGCTTCAACGGCAAGTACGTACTGTCGTCCTGCAGAAGGCCAGTCATTTTCTCAACGTAGTCGTTGCTGTCCTAGGGCGACAAGGCTGGACAGCCGAAGCGAGCCCGCAACGTCGAGTAGTGATTGATGGCCTTTTTTGCGCAGCCGAAGGGTAGCTGCTGTAACTGAGAGTGCCCCAAAGCACCCCGCCAGGGAGGAAGCTGTGACCGATAACAAAAAGTGAGCATTATAAGCGGTTACCATGGTCTCGGTGCAAAGGGTGTGCAGCGCGGCAAATTCGAGAATGTGTGCTCCAGTGGCTGCATTTGTGAGTTCCTAAAGGTATGTCACAAGAGGCGATGGTTGTTCGCCCTACACTGTCCGTTCCTAATCCTGCTTGTTTCTTGTTGTACTAGGGTGCGCCGTTTCTTGTGGATAGCCCCTTCCCCTCCCTCCCCCAAAGACAGTCGAGAACGGTAAAGTTATTCCTACCTTAAAGTGCAATTCAGAAACGAGGACATAAACAAAATTATTGGGAATATGGCTACAGCCTTCTTAGAAAGTAATGAGTCCAGGAGGTTTCCTCCCGAGCCGTATAGTGAGGGTCTTGTAATTCTGTTAAAGTCCTCACTCTGGGAGGGCTAAGGACGAAACTTTCTTTCGACTTCTGGTGATTTCGAACGATGGCGTGTCGCAATGTCTTTGAAGCCTAGAGTTCAGACATTTAGGCATTACGTTTGCTATCCAGTTTGTGTTTAAAAGCTAGTGGCCGCGTGCAAAGAACTGAGCAGTTTTGGTTTCGCCTTACTGCTGTGTTGTGCTTGACCACATTGCAGCCAGTCCTAAACCGTTATAAATGCTCTTGCCCATCAGCGCTTCAGGACAGGCGTAGGGAAGGGCAAACTTTTATCACTGAATTGTCAGCAGCAGTAACAGGCACTTGCGCATGAGTGTATCTTGCATTTACGCCCACCAGGTTTACTTCTTTCTATGAGACGAATAATTCGGAAGAAGAAAACAGCAGATTGAATGTTAAAAATAGAAAAGCCTGCTTTAATACTACAGGAGACATCCTGTGCACGAAGCACTCAGCCACGTAGCTTTCTAGTTAGGATCAACGGCCGCTTAAACCTCTGTGCCTTAGGAAATATTTCGACATTGTTCTAGACACGCTTCACTAATTTCTAGGGGGTGCATTTGATTACAAGAGATATCTTACTTAATACGGCCTTTATATTAAAAAAAGTATTTTTTGTGGTCACTTTGAAAATAGGAATTTTCGCGATACGCACTGCCTGGAATTTTGCAAAAACGAACGCAAAACCGTTCTAAACAATTCCGCCTTAGTACGTACTGCAATCTGTTGTCCCCTTGCATCGCCCAGTCTCTGTGGTTCGGTGGTTGAAGAAGCTCGGCAGAGCGGCTGTCTGAAGTCTACTGCGTCTCAAGAGCACTTCAGGGCACGCTATGATGAACGCTGCTGGCGTGTCACCTACGCCTCAGGAGATGTGCTGAGGCTTTGGCAACCGGTCAGGCGCCGCGGCTTGCACCAGAAGCAACTGGCCTAAACGGTGGGGCCTATGAACTTCTTCCTATATTCACTGACGTCACGTATAAGACTGCCGTCCTTCCACAAAGATGAACTGCCACATGTCAATCCTTGGATGCCGTGCGACTCTCACAAGACAAGATGACTGGCCTACTGGCTTCGTCTGCACAACGGCAAATTGTAAGGCCGCAAAGAGCCTGCAGCAAGATCTTCAGACTGAAGAGAACGCCGTTCGCTAGGCTATCACGCTCTGCGCTGTCAAGCTACCCTCAGCTGACAACGGGCGTCTGTTTCGATGGCGGCTGTAGTAAAGGCCTTCGCATGTAAGAATATATTTTCTTAGCATGCGTCGTGTGCACAATTTTAGAAAGAATAGAAGTGGCCAGAGAACGGTAGGCTACTATTTTGCACTGAAAGAAAATATAACTGATGGCAAGAAGTGAAATCAAACCAACCTCTCGTCCCCACCTGCGGCAATTATCGTGGGAAACACGTGCCTTCATATATTGTTACGTACGACGGTGTTATTAAAGAATAGAGGTTTTAAAAGAGTAAAAAAAAGTGTAAAATGAAGGGCTGTTTGTTCCTACTATACAAGTGAAGGCCAGATCTTGTTATAAAAAAAAAACACGTTTACGACGGAAACTATGCAAAGAAAGAAAGAAAGGTGACACCCTCAAGCATGACCGCAGCTAAAATTTACACAGTACAAAAATAGGCAAAAGAGCGTCCTCAAATACGCGTCATCACCACTGGATCAAAGGCAACTTAAATGAGAAGTAAAGAAATTAAGTATGCAGTAATAATGCGTGCTGCTTAAATACTGGCCCGCTGCTTCAATCAAAACGAATTGTTGGGCTGGTTGGTATTTCATGCTTATAAATCTAAAGCGCGAAAAATAGACCAGGATATGGTGTCCCTCTGTCGTCCTTGACCATTTTTTGCACTGTGGATTTAGAGGCTTCAAGCAGTCAGTGCGTAGCCTCCACATGAATTGCCTAGACTGCCAACCAAGCCATGCATCCGAAATACACAGATGGACACGTGGGTTTCATGTGTCCTATGAAACGAGGCCCTAAGTTCGTCTTCTGTTACGCCGCATTGAAAACTCGCACAACAAAAATGGGTATAAGGTGAATTTTTAACAATATAAGGAATGCATTCGCAGTTAGACGAGCCGTTTTTTCCCTGAGCAAACTGTCACGGGATGCTATGCGACGGGGATGCAATGGTTGGATGCAATGTTTTCTTTTGTTCTCCTTGGGGCCCAGAACACAGTGCAGCCAGAAAACTAGAAAGAAAGACGATAACTATCAGGAGGAATATTTCTACCAAAGAGAAGGAGGAACTATGAATCGGAACTCTAAACGGTCGTTTAAAAAGTTGGCCCACTGTTCGAGTTATATTCTATTTTATGAGATGTGTTACGGAAGGCGCCTCCTTTCTTGGAGGGGAATATTCGAAAGTCAAAGAAATAAATATATTACACAATAAAATGCGCCCAAGAAGATGAACTGAAAAAAGTTTCAAATCATAGATCTCGACTTTCTTTTCTGTAAGCTCTGGACTATACTCCCTGGCGGCCGGCGGACTAATGGGACTGGCTAAAATGTCCAAGTGCGGCTGGCTCTGAATAAACGTTTTTTAGATAGAAATAGTAATGAAAGGACGCCGGCAGTTCTAGTTTCTTCTTAAAAACGAAAGGGAATTATTGTATATGCGACGTAGCCCTGCCGAACCTAACGTGTCTTAACGGAAAACCAAGTTAGCAAGTAACAATAAAACTAACGATAGTTTCCAAATGTCGAAGGGTACCTTCTTAGTGTTACCAGGATACCTTAGATACAAGCTTAAAATAACACTTAAGAATTGTGATAACAGAGTTTTGTCACCGAAGAAATGATTTCAGACATTATTAAACGTTCAGTAGGGCTCCAGAAGGGTTATCTGCTTGCCTAACAGAGAGATAGTGCAAAAAACTCTGGCGACGCCAAAAAGCGCTCGCGTGACACACTAGTACGGCGGATGACATTTTGATCCTTATAGGTTGAGGATGTACACTTAAAAGGGGAATCGTTACTTATGTGGCAACCTCGTAGCCTGAGGTATATCTTTAATCTACTAAATGTCAAAATATTTAGGTGATCACGGCCTTTTCTG
>JARKHS020007287.1:30000-42533 GCA_030143305.2 Amblyomma americanum | reverse complement strand
ACTGACGACACAGACAACGGCAACACGGGAAAGGCAGTCAGCGGCACTCCAAGACGCGTCTCTGCTACGCTGTGTGTGCGAACGTGCTGCACACGATGGGACACAGCCTGTGAACGCTCAATGTGATGCCCGACGGGGTTTCGCAAGTAGTCAGGATTTAAACCCCTTGTCTACGAGCGTCGGGAACGCGGATCGATAGCGCTGCAATCTCCCCCAGTTGCCTGGATATATACACGCGCAGGTTCGGGACTAAGCCCACTAGTGGACTTTGTCTTTAACCATTGTCTGCGCATAGGCGCATTTAAGCACTTCACTCCCCCCTCTTCCCCCGTGCATGCGGCTAAAGCCATACGGTAATGCGCATCTGGGACTTTGGCTCCTGTGTACGAACAACAGCGCCTTTCCTGTCGAAATTAAGGCGTATGCATTCAATAGTACCGAAGAAGATTTATGCGTAACACCGCGCGTCGGTACTGCGCGCATTAGGAAGCTTTTCACTGATTTTTTTGTTTGCGTCAACAGATATGCTATGAATACTCAGCGTCGCGCTCTCTGCGTTAGATAGGATTCGAAACTTGGCGTCACTTCAAGTCGGCCCACTCCGCCCGTACCCGTTACGCGGGCCAGCCGAGGTTTTCCTGCCGCCGTGTGCCTCGGCGAACGTGATCAGCGAGGTGCTAGCGCTGCCTCTCTCTTTTTGATGGACTCGTGCGGTTTGGCCCTAAATGACGGCGAGGAATGGTCCCGCCGAAGGGAGCGGCGGCGGCGGCGGCGGCAAAGAAAGCAGCGCGCGCAAACTGAGGCAGGCTGGCAAAATGAGGCGCGGAGACCCCAGGGCAGATTCCATTCTAATGGCTTCGCCACTCCTCAGCGCCCCTATCGACCGGAGTCGGCGCCAAATTAACCGCTTTCGCCGGCATTCCGATTTCAGCACTCAATCCTGCTGCGGTGGCTTCTTTGAGCTAGAAACCCTTTCGCTTCATTGAAACGCATTCTTTGTCGAACTCAGAATGAATATTGAAGCCAGCGCCCGGGGGACGAGTCTCGTTCATTTTTTTTCTTTCCTCATTTGTCGTTACCTTGCCGTGCTGCAAAATGCGACAGCTATGGGAGTCGTTAGGGTTGATGCGGAGTAGTTCTTGCTTTCCTTGTCGCCGTCTCGCGTGAAGCGGGCTCCGAGAGGGAAAGAGGGGGCGACGGTAGTTCGCGAACCCTGGTGCCGTAGCTGAAGCACACCGTTTGTCTCGCGCACCGAGCGCTGGAAGTGTCTTTCCTTTTACCTTACGCTCACTGGGATCGAAGAGCGCTTTGCTGAGACGTCGGATGTGAAGGGAAGAAGAGAGCTAAAAAGGAATTAAATGGCGACAGGAAGAAAAAAAGACAAGTGAGCCGGAAGGAAATCTCCGTGACCGCCCCGCCACTGGGAACGGGTAAATGGGTCTGCCACGCGGAAAGATACGCAAAGCGCCGTAGGGAACGACTACGCTGTTTAATGCCGAATACTGCCGCCAGGCAGGAGCGTAACACGACAGCGTTACGCTGTGTGTGGTCATTTCGCGGGTTACCGGGCCGGTACAGACATTCGTTCGGGGAGGGGGATAAAAATGAGTAAGAAAAATGCGCCCTGCGCTGAGAGAGACAATGACCTGAACGTAACGAAGACTGCAGCGTATTCCGCCGTATTTTCCGCCGCCTCTGCATGTATACTTATCCCCTAGTCATTGCGTGGCGGGCTAGCCTGCTCTGCATTCCGCGCCATCTGCAATTCAATTGCGCAGCTATGCCCAGTAATGACCCGCAGAGGCCACCTCCGGCGTTGACGACACATCGTTACCAGTCTTGAGCGCCGCGCGAGGACGGTCGAATAAGTATCGAGCACAGTCTCTTGGTGACGTGCGGTATGATTTAGAACCTCCTAGATGCTGAGCTGATCAACAACACTTCATGAAATGGCGTGCATTCATGCATACATACGCACGCACAGTCATGGACAGATGTTTGTTGGATGTGGGTTATTAGGGAAAAAGTTGTCGCTGCGCGGTCTAGCAAACCAGTTGATTGAAAAGCCCGAAAGCATAAGGAGACCTGCAAGCTCCATTCGTTGGAACAAATACCAGCTGTCCGGACTATGGTTTATGTAGTTTAACGTCTAAAAGGTGACTGAAGATATAAAAAGACGCCGTAGTGGAGAGCTCCGGATAATTTAGACCACCTTGGGTTCGTGCACTGATATTGTACAGTACACGGGCCTCTAGCATTTCGCCTCCATCGAAATGCAAATGCCACGGCCGGGATCGAACCCGTGTCTTTCGGGTCAGCAGCCGAGCACCATGACCACTGAGCCACCGTGGTGACTGCAAACGGCCTGGGTCGCGAGAGAGCGCATAAATAAATATCTATTTGGTGAACCCGACCCCCGCAAACTTTTCTTTATGACTGTACTTACTTGCGCACGTATACCGTATTGGCCAAAAGTAACCCTGCAGGCTGTCGTGACAGCGGAATAAATAGGCAGGGGGAAGGGGCGAAACCCTTGTGGGCTGCAATGATAACCTGCATGGCATGAACCGGCGCCATCGCAGAAATAGCCGAAAAAATAGTTTGTGCCCACAGAGTAGAATAGACAGGACAGTCAACTATGTAGATAAGAGCAAGCAACTACGGTTTCGGAAAAAAAAACAGCAGAAAGGACCCGTTCACGAGAAGAAGCAGACAGGATGGTTCTGGAAACACAAGTGAATTATACTCCAGTGTCGTCCTGTCTACTCCTTGTGAACTATGGCTCAGGTATCGGTAACCAGGTGCACTGCTAATAAGCAATCGCAAGGTTAAACTACACTATAGTGAACGTAAATACCTCCGAAATATTAGCAGAGGCAGCCGCCAGCGTGGTACAATTGGTAGAACGCCGTAAGCGACATGCGGAGTTTTTTTTTTAATTCGAAATGTTTGGCATGAATTCGGCTCCCACGGGCGTACAAGGGCTTTTTTTTTCTATTTTGCCACTTGCTTGCTATCAGAAGGGAACACTCGGTTAATTTATATCTCTAACAACTATATAACATTCTACAATATTTCTCTATGCTTGGCTTTATTTTGAAGACTGTTGCGTTTCGTACGTAGGTGTTTTACGATTTTGCAAGAAGTGAAGTAACTGAGAACTCGCCATTGAAAAGTGGCTAACATGGGTTTTCAAGTAAGACATTTTGCAGGCCTAGTTTTAGCATGTTATAGAAAGAGGAAACGCCCACACAAACAGACCGAAGAGAGCGACATAGACAAGCGTTCTTTAATTCAATTCAATTTATTTTCTTTCCATGGAAAGCGGGAGCTGAGGCAAAAAGCTGACTTGCCTGACGAAGGCCTCAGCACCCATATACAATTGGCAACGCAGCGGCAAAAAAAAACACATTTGAAAAAAGTCTTATTTGTAATACAATTTCGGAAAAAAACAGGACGTATATGCAGGTTGTAAGACAATAATGCACAACAAACAATTTGCAACGCACACTTTTCTACATAAAGTTCACATAGCAGGCAACACAACCAAGATTTACTCATCCGAATACATAATCATCAAACAAAGTAGCATGATTCATAAATTGCACACAGTAACTGTAAAGAAATCTTGAGCGAAATATTATGAAAAATGAATTTTACTACTCATTAGGTAATGTTTAAGGTTGTTATTGGACCACGATGTGGAAGAATTGAACTCAAGAGGTGGCGGTAAATTATTTATGGCTGTAGGAACTTGGCAGCGTAGCGTGTTTACAGTAATTCGACCAGATTTTAGGAACAGTTTTCTTTGCGTTCTGAAGTGGTATGTTGCGGAAGAATTGTCAAAAATGTAAACGTATAGTCGGTTTTTGCGAATATGTTGAAATAGTCGAAAGAAGTATATCTGATCTGTTTTCAGAATACTGTGTTTGATGAACAGTGTTACTCTCCGTGTTACTCTCTTGCGTTTGTTTGTGTTGGCGCTTCTTGTTTCTCTACCATAAGTCACTGGTTAACATTTTACTTTGCTCGGCATCTACCTAGCTCGCCATTTATTATACATGGTACTCTGCTGCGTGAAAAGCATTGCATTTGCTCCACGATCTCATTCAACCATACACTCTTTTTTTCCCATTTTAGATTTCCTATAGCTATTCGTGGTGTACCGTACTTACTTGTGAAGCCTTTTTGCCGTCACTATTCTTCCCCTTTCGCTGTGGACTTAAAGCAGGCCGCTACAGTGCCCACAACCGTAGTGGGCAAATATGACCTAGCAAATTCTCGAGTTTCGTGGAGAACGTTTCACCCGTTATTCGCGTTCTTCTGGGCGCAAAGGAGTGAATAACAGCCGCTTATAATGTTTCTCTCCGCCAGGTATTTGCGCCTGGCAAGTTACTGATTCATGTATATTTCATCAGCGCGTTTGATCGATGGGAGTTACGCCAAGTGGAGCTCTCCTCGTAAAAAGTTCTTTCAATCTTGAAAGAGTAGCCATGCGTGGTTTTACTTTACGATTGCTATCGATTTCCAGCGTACGGCGCTTTTTGAAGAGCAGAATAGAGCTTACAGGAAAGTTATTGCTTTTTCCGGTGTCATAAAATTTTCATGCATTTTTTTCTGAGAGGAGACGAAGACAGTAATGATACTCGTTGAGATCATCTCTTTTGTAGACTGTTTTTGGATAAACCGCGAAGGATGGAAACAAGGTACGGCAAAGATAACTCAAATTGCTGCTAGGCGCTAGGGCAAAGTGGTTATTTCTTTGCGCCATAAGCGGTTCCTGTTTACATTACTCCGCACGTATGATGTTCGTTCTAACTTTAGACGTTGCGCCGCTTCCGAATATAAGCAGTGACCTTATTTCAATTTCAGTAACGCATTTTATACTCTTGGACCGTCGTCATCTACGGCGCTGGCAACAAAAAGGAATGCTTTGAAGTGAGCAGCTGGGAATCGATCGCTCAGAGGCAAACCAAGCAGTCTTTCAACCGTCTAAACTTTGGCTCTGCGTCGGGCTGGCCTGCGCGCATTAAAAATAAGAACAATGTGAGAAAATATAAGTGACAATAAGCCCTTCGCTCAGGCCTATACCTTCTTCGTGAATAAATTTTTAACAATGTCCTTACAGTGTTCACAATGAGGGATACTTTTGTACCGTGTTTTGATTGTTCGTTCTAGTTTTAAAGAGTGCACAATTTCGCATAGGTATGTTAATGAAATGTCAATGTGTTACAATTCATGTTTGATTATGACGCGGTATAACAGCCAAAAGAATGATTTAAACTGATACGCGGATGCGGAAAAAAACTATTTTAAATAGACAAATTCATTCCTAAGAAATTTTCATGTGGCTTAACGAACGCAACATTCGCATCTATAAACGAACATGTGTCGTAGCGAGAATAGCTTGCGCTTTTTAGAAATATTTTTAAAGAAATCTCCTCGCAACATTATTGGGCATAAATTTTGATTCAGTTTGATTCAAACGCCAATGTCTTTTTCATGTGGAATCTTCGGTATGCGCTGGCCCAGAAGGAAAATTCGCTGGAGACATCTTTCGTTGCTAATTGTCGCTCTCGCGCTGTATATTATCACAAATTTAAGCTGTTTAAAATGCTGCTTCGCTTAAAAGAGCCCTCCGAGTATTGTAGACGGGAATGTTGACAACGACGCATGCTCGGTGAACATATTGCTACGACCATAGCGAACATTTGTAAGTGTTCCGGCCGTCAGGTTTCTTCAGCTTTGGAAATCGTCTGTGGAGGTTGTCTCCAGAACTGTCAGTAGCGCATTCGAAAACAGCATTTGGAAAATATAAGCAAGGAAAGCGTCTTAAGCCTCACTTACCAAGGATTTTTTTCAATGTGTTTGCATGATGCCTACTTAACTTTGTGAATCGTTTTATACGCACGCAAATGCTGCAGCACCACTACAGACGGCATTGCAATCCAACGTCGTTTTGAGCCATTTCATTGCATTCATTTACCGGGGCCAGTTTACAAATATATTGAGGAAACTATGATAAAATCTGCCATAACCCAGCTTGAGCGTTTCATGGTCCCTTTTAATGCTTTCCTTGGTGTCAAAAAACATTGGGAGGAATAAACCTAGCTAAATTATAATATTTAGGGCCCTTCGTTTTCGGTTTTTATTTTTTTTCGGAATTCGGGAAGGGTGGTGGGGGGGGGGGGGAGGAGAGGGAGGTGAAAATCGGGCGATGTTAATTCGGGTTAAAATCGCGTTATTGAGAAAAAATTCCTTTAGAGTGTGTTTTTCCGGCTCATTTTTTTTTGACAGCAGAAGACAGTTCACTATTACAGGCCGTTTTTATGGTAGACATACAGTTCCGTATTTTTTGCGCATTATTTCAGAATCGGCATATATAAAAATTTCGGGTGCTACTAAAGAAATGTTTGCTAATTAATACCTTTTCCCTTAATCGATTACAAATATTTCGTCGTGTACGTTACCAGTCTTCTACGGAGCCCTCCCGCGTCTGAGCAAGACCGACCTTATTCAGGGCGGAGGCATTCACTATCACAGCAACCATTTGAAACGCGCAGATTCCTTGGATCAAGGTGTTGCTAGCGTGGGAAGCGTTCAGTACAGTGATCCCGTTAAGACGTGCTGCCATTAGCCATGTTTTGGCCTCTCGCTTCTAAATCGCCCTTTCTGAATTCATCCTCAAATTCATCCGCATCATAAAAACGAGCGTTAAAAGAGGTTTACAATTCTCAGTTGACCCAAGACACGTCTCTGGAATAGGCTCTTGATATTCACAAATTGTTCTTGTGGCCTCTTGAGCTTTGTGAACTGTAAAACCAACAACATCTTTAAGGCTCATTTGCGGGAGAAATTGGGTTAAACCCGATTTTTAAGAAATGCGTTCGGGGTGCAAGAATTCGGTAAAATCAGGTTTTACCCCAAAAAAGAACTGCCTATTTATGTTCAGGCGAATGGAATAAGACATCTTGTTTTATCGAAATTAGGCCACACTAAAGTTGAACACCACTTTGCAGTGCTGGATAAATGATGGATTTCACAACAGAGATCAGCTACGATAGTCATTAGGATGATCGCACTTCACAACTGCCCAATACAAACACGAATTAAAATTAGATTTGCATTTAATGTGTTCCATTATACACAGAGAATCTCAACAATACTCGAGTGTAGCTAGTGTTGTTCAGTGATCTAATGCGTTGTTTCGCTTCTTGTCGGTGCGAAAAATATTATCCTTGAGGTTTGTTGATTTACTGCGGTAAGGGGTGCATGCATAGAGGCAAGTCCACGGACTCGGCGAACATTTTTAATGCAAAGCTGCCCTTTACGTTTTCACTGCCACTTTTTGTGTCTCTGCGCCAGGGTCGGGAACGACATCATAGTTGTTGACCTAAAGTGCGGTGAGGCGAAAGCCTTTAGCGCGGTGTTGCTGCTTGGAGGAGGGCATCTGGGAGGCATCCATCTGATTCGACGCCTTTCCGCAAACACTCTCTAGTGTCCTAGACAAGGAGAACTACATACGCGTTGGCAGTAGCGTAGTCGTCAGCACGTTCGGCTGCGAACAGAAGGATGGTGGTTCGAGTCCTATCGTACACAAAGATTTTTTTCTTATCGAGTTGAAGAGCGTAACAAACGGACGGACAGGGTCGCGAGCATGAGCCATTAAAGGCTTTTGCCTTAATAACTCGTACTTCTGAGCGCGATTCGAATATAAGCCACTCTCACAATTGTGGCCGCGCTTGTCTAACGCTTTAACTAACTCTGGCATCGCTGAAAAGCTGCGCAAATGTTTTAAGGCGAAAGCGTTTAATGGCTCGTACTCCCGGTCGAGATCCTGTCCGTCCGTTACATCGCCAACCGGATGTCACGACAACGGAAGTGACGTCATACCGTCCGTTCGTTACGTTCTTCAACGCGATGAGAAAAAACCAAACGCGATGAGAAAGAACCACCATCCTTCCATTCCGCAGCCGAGCGTGCTCACGACTACGCTACTTCCTGCCAACGCACATGCAGTTCTCCTTGCCTAGGATGCTGAAGAGTGTTTGCGGAAAGGCACCGAATCAGACGAATGCCTCCCAAGCGTCCTCCACTGTCTCCAGCATTTAAGATTCACAAACAGTTGTGTAGTTATTTAACATCTTAACCACACATCAGCGACAAAAGCAGCAACATCGCTCTAAAGGATTTCGCCTCACCCCGCTTTAGGTCAACAAAGTGCCCCCTGAATTCTTCTTTTATTTAGCGTTCCGTTCGGCCGTAACAACATTCCCAGGCCCATGTTCGCTTACAACAGAAAAAAAAGGTCACGACTTTTGGACGACACGAGATAGCGCATCCTCTGCACGCACAAACTATAATGCCACCATCCCCATTACCCGCGGGTGGAGGAGGCATACAGTTGCCATCAGCTGAAATTAGGCGCAGTGTTGAACCGCTTAGTTTATACATATTGCTCGATAGCAAGTCCAGCACCTCAACAGCGACGGACACACACCACACCTACTCAAAATATAAATGAAGTTACCAAACCAAGCAGTATCTCTCTCGTGTCCGGAGAAAATCTGCTGTATAACTCGCACTCTGTCCTGGTTAATCTGCGCATGGCGTGCATAATATGATTACCCTCACGCATGCATACGAGCAGAGTTTAGCCGAGGCAAAGCCATGGTTCAAACTGTAATTTTTATCGCGACTACGTTAAAGGCCCCGTTCAGTGGCAACGCCGGCGCTGTTGGCGTCGCGCGTGTCGGAAAAGCAGGTAGCCTACCTGCCAGCTAGAGCACGTCACCTTGTGACTTCATCACAACCTGCCCACTGGATCAGAAGCAAACTGCCCACCGGGGCGGGTGGCAATTAATGATTGGTCGCGAGAGGTTGCCCGGAAAGAGCAATGTGGGTCTCCCAAACACAGTCACTGGTGGGAGCTTGTAACAGCCACCTGCCATGGCAGTGGCGCATCGCTTAACCGCTGCACCACTGGGACAGGAGTGGTATATATGAGGACTCCCGGCGATTGATGAATGTGAACTAGAGAATGACCAATCCGCATAAATGGGCATTCTATTAACGATATTGTGTCATACCCTTAAGTTGTCAGGGTAACCGGTGGGCGCATTGCCATGAAAACCACTCGGAGGATGATTATCGTAGAAGGAGAAGGGCATGACGCCAAGTGGAGGAATCGCTAACTGGGTGGTTACCACCGAAACTATCGGAGGGTGGTTACCGAGGGAGGAGGAGGGTGTGGCGAAGCGTAGGAATGCGTAACCGGAGGGTGGTTATCTGGGGAGTTATTCGGAGGGTGGTTGCCATGGAAAGAGGATTGATACTAGGGCGAGAGTGGAGGAATGTAGCACGGTCCATCTGCGACAGCTGCTGCGAAACGCGCCGCCCGAGGAGAGGATCATCGGCGGAGCTGCGCCTCTAGACTGGCACACTGGAGGCAAGAGCTAGTCGAAAATCGACTTTGTGAGGAAAACTAAAAAGAGCGCAATTGAACTATAAAGTTGTGAAGTCGCTCTGATGTTCTCTACCTCAACAGATCGTAAGTGATAAATACCTTAACAATTGTCGCCTAATCTCACGTAACACAGTGGTAACCGTCCAGTCAATTTTTTTTGCATCCTTTGTGGTGGCTCAGTGACAGTGGTTTTTGGTACTGGCCTCATGGTGGCGGGATCGATACTGGCTGCGGCTATTGTATTTCGATCCAGGTGAAATAAAATAAAAACAAAAATATACGCATGTGCACCGAGGTTTCTGAGCATTATTTAGAATCAAATTTGGTAACCGAAATTAATCTGGACACTTTCCTGAAGGTTTGCCTCATATGCTCGGTGTTGCGTCCGTACAAAAAAAAAAAAACCGGCCAAGGATTTTTTCTCAGTTCCTGTTTTCAGCACAATGACGTAGAAGTAAATGTCACGATGTTACGAGGAGCTAGAAAGAACCAGAAAAAAAAACACGAAGGAAGCACTTCAGAAAGAGAAGTAGGAAGGGAACTGGAGGTCGCAACTTTGAATGCGGTTGTCGCGGTACGTACTGCATTGGATGAAGACTGTACGTAGGAATGCGCCTGTACGTCTCGCTGCTCCGTCCCGATGCCACGTTCGTGGAGCTCGCCTCAGACTCGCTTACTGCATCAATCGGCCGTGGTCGGTTCATCGTGCATAATTTCATTATTTGGTGCTGATGCGGGCAGTGGAGTGTGTTTCATTTCTTTGCTCACTTGCAGTTGTGTGTCCGTAACGACGTGGTCGTCTGCCCAGTTCGCTCCATTTTTTATCACTGGCCTTCTTCAGTGGCCCTTTTGTCGGGCTGGCTCGCAAAACGCTTACAATTACTTTGCGGATGAATTCATCTTTTTAGGCAGAGCGTAACGAACATTCTGTCATTTGCATCGGAGCCAAACGCTACTGATACATATTCTGTGACGCAGTGCATCAGTTGTAGAAGCTAAGCCGCTTCGTTTCTTTTTTTTTGCCGTCGTATGTCTTCCTTTTTTCTTACTTTTCGAGGAGTGGGCACGCTGATTTCGGGAAGCGCATACCATAACAACTTTAGAAAAGAGCTCGAAAAAATAAAACAAACGGCACTGCGATACATCTTATACATATTCTCAGACCTAAATGCTACTAATGGATGACATACACCATGTTTCTCGATTGCTAAGCTTACAGTGTCTGATACCTTCCTTTCTAAGACCGAACATGTAATGTTGACTGCTAGTATTGCGACATCTTATTAAGGCGACAGAAAAGGCGTTGATGTAAATTCCGCCTTTAGTGCACTTGCAGGACAGGTTCGTCGGCCTCGCAATGAAGTCACCTTGCTTTTTTGCATGATGATGGAAACCCTCATGAAGTGCGCCCACCAAGAGGGGCATGTGAGCGAAGAGCAAAATTATTTCACACACTTTTGCGGCACTCTGGTTGGTGTCAGGCCGCACAAGTTTGTTACCCTGCTGGCTTCGGCGAGTGGCATCGGCAGGTACATTATCGGAGTCGAAGAAACAAGCAAACAAACTAACAAACAAACAAGAGGAGAGAACGGAAATGCACGACTAAATTTGTTTTAACGATCAGCTGTTCACCCGTAATGTACTGTCTAGAACAGAAGTGATGTGTTCCACGAGAGCTTCGACTGAACTGCGTCCTGCCACCTCATCACGGTCCCGTTTAGTGTCGAGACAGCAGAAAGGGGGACCTCTTTAATCAGTGTCAGGCATGCCAGTTTTCTCGTTTTGGCTTCCCGCGCTCGTGATTATCGAAACCTTAGAAAACTCGGTGCTGAAATGTAGCACATTTGAAGCTCGCATGATACACCGCATTTTTGCTGCCTTCAGTACAGGCCTCGTCAAGAGTAAATGAAACATGGCTTTGATCCTGGCTTCTGGGCTGGGGCATGCGCGAGGGCGTAGTGTTTTGGAACCGGACTGTGGCACTGACACGCTCGCGCTTGTGGGCACAGCATGCCTGTTGTGCTCCACAAGAACGCTTCTCAGTGCATTTTGATCGCAGTCGCATTCTGTTTCTTTTCCTCAGCTTTGGTCGCTATGAAAAGAATATTTTGGCTATATATTCAGTACCGGTTATGCTGGGTCCATTCACGACTGCTGCGGCAAACGTTTATGAGCAGTCAACATTGTCATGCAAAGGAATGTAAACAAATTAAAACCCGATGAACACGGGAACTCGACTGGACTTCCTGTGGACGTCCTGAACGTCTACAGGACATTCCTGGAGTTTTCATGTCCATTGGAAGTAAACATGGTGCAAGATGCGTATCCTCATGTAAAATGTGTTGCATAATTTGGCACCTTTTTCCTTTTCTCAATTTCCAAGTGGATGCCGCTTGCTGTTACTAAAGCGATGACCAATTTCTCATCGCCTTCCGCCTCTAAGCCGCCTGTTCCCCGCAGACAAGCCCCGCGTGAGCCTGGCGTGGGGCAACCGCGTGAACCGGTCGAGCATCGTGCAAGGCACCGACGTCTACTTCGAGTGTGAGGTGGACGCCAACCCACGGCTCATCGAGATCTCGTGGCGCTTCGAGGGCCACGAGCTCGCCTCGCGCCTCGCCAACTTCATCGTGAGCAACCAGTCGCTGGCGCTGCGAGGTGTGCAGAGCGCCAACTCGGGCCACTACTCGTGCGTGGCGGCCAACGCCGAGGGCGCCGCCGAGTCCAACAGGGTCTTCCTCAGGGTGCAGCGTGAGTGGCGGCGCTTGCCTCTCTGCATGCAACATTTCTGCGCCCGCACGAAAGACCATCTGGGGCTGCAGGCCCAAGCAAATGAGGCTTGCGTTTTATTTAAGCGCTGTATTGTTGCATGAAGACAAATTCCGACAGATTGTTGCATGCCAACTCCTCTCAATGACAAAAGATTTTTTATTCATGCTTTTGGCTGAGCACGCCACTAAAAACCGGCACCCAATTAAACATTTTTGTCTCTGCGGGTTGAAAGCCCTTCAGTTACGAATGGTCCACTGTACAGTTAAGAAAACAGCACATCACTGACGAATATATTTAT
>JARKHS020007287.1:0-27500 GCA_030143305.2 Amblyomma americanum | reverse complement strand
GAGGAGAGCGCTGAGAAAGCGAAGAAAAGGAATGACGGGACAGCGCTGTGCCTGCGCCATTATCATTCTCATCCGATTGTCATTTGGGCGCTGTTATCGGTTTTCGAAATGCATTCTTTGCATTCACAGCGATCACATCGCGAAACGGCCTCGGCTGTTCTATTCATATCCCGCTGCAATGCAAGCCAAGGCATGCGCTCAAGAATTTTGATGGCTGTACGGAGAAATATATCGCTTCATTTTTTTGTTGCCCGTTTCACTCCGCGAAGAGCCGCGCAGAGCCCGGTTCGTTATTTGGTTTTTTATGAAAGGGTGACTATTCAGAAACCACTGAGGCGGCGAGGAAACAGCCTGCAATGGCTGAACGGCGAAACCTCGCAGCCCCTCCAAGAGGGGAACAAGGTATATGGCTTTTCATAATAACGATGAAGCATGAAACCACAGGATGCCACTGTGCAATTGTCTTAAGTTATTGATCCTGCATACACAATCCATATGCTCAACACGTTTCTAGGTCATTGCGTCTTTCGCAGTTTTTTCCCAGGCATTGAATATGGCCTGCTAGGATTTTAATCCTAAAAAAAGTCAGTTATAAAGGAGGCGACGCTACGGTTGCGCCACTAGCTGACACTGAACTAGCAGACAAGTGAAGTTCTTGTCGCCGCAGTGCAAAAGTATGAAAAATATTCTTAGAACCTCTTGGAAGAAGCGAATGATTTTTACGTGCTGCGTAGCCCCAAGCTGGAACCAAGGCAAACGCGTACTGAATATACGAATGGAAGCAATGCAGAACAGCCGCTGTGGCTCAGTGGTTAGGGCGCTTGGCTACTGAGCCGGAGTTCCCGGGTTCGAACCCGACCGCGGCGGCTGCGTTTCGATGGAGGTGGTGGTGGTGGTGGTGAAAAGCATTTATTCATCTATATGTACAGAGAGGTGCTTGGGGAGAGGCCCCCAGTGGGTCTCGGCCCTTACAATAGAAGGCGGAGGCCCTCATTCCGGGACCCCGTTGGTCCTGACCGCTTCGCAGGTCCGCCGAACCAGGGCCTGTTGGGCCAATAGTTCCTGGCAGCCGAGCAGAGCCGCCCCCCAGTCCTCTCGGGTAGGGGACGGGGTGATGAGGGGGAGAGAAGGATTTTTCCTGCATGCCCAAACCACGTGAAAGGTGTCGGCTACCTCCCCACAGAATGAGCAGCGGCCGTCAAAAGAAGAGTCAAAGTGCTTGAGAACCGCCGGGCACAGCAGGGTGTTTGTAAAGAGCCTAAGGAGAGTTCCATCGTTCGCCAGCTTTACCCGGTCCCTTCATAGGAACCGGGTAGCGTCGGTGTTTGGCACGATAGTGCTCAGTAATGTCTTTAAAAGAAAGAAGAGGGCTGTGGTCTGGGTTAACGTCCTCCCAAGGAACGCCTGGTGCCCGGTAAGTGAGTGCGCGGGCTGCCTCATGGGCGGCTTCGTTACCTGGCATGCTTTGGTGGCCGGGGACCCATATGATTGAGTGATTAGTTGAATCGCATTCGCGAGTACTGTGATGAAGAATTTGGTGAGCAAGTGGAGTGATCCAACCGAACTCAAAGTTACGACAGCACCCAGGAGAGTCTGTGAGGATGAATTTAGAGTCGGCATGGGAGGCGGCGAGGGCGATCACTACCTCCTCCGCATGAGTTGAGCTGGGCGCTTTGAACGAGAGGCCGTCCACCTGTTTTCTCTCGTGTATGACTACAGGCGTTCACCATTCTCCCCTGGAGTGCAATGTCGACGTAGAAGACGTGTTTCTTTGAGCCATAGTGGTGGTGCAGAGCATCCGCCCGCGCCTGGCGCCGGTCATTATGGTCCTCCTTGTTCATCTTAGTCGGAAGGGGTCGAACGTAGAAGGCGCGTCTCCACAGTTCGGGGACTCGAACCCGTTCCATCGTATGGTGGTCATGTTTGGTATGTAACCGGTCCGAGAGGCGGCGACCGGACACGGTCTGAGCGAGACGCGTGTATTGGTTAACGAGATGTGCCTCGCGAAGTTCTCGATAGGTGTTCACCATTCCCAACGCGAGCAGTCGCGCTTTGGAAGTGGAGATCGGGAGGTCGAGGGCTCTCTTGAAAATTTTGCGAAGTACAACCTCCAAGCAATCTTCGTCATGTTTCCGTAAGCAGAGGTAAGAAGTCGAATACAGTACTCGACTAGTTACGAAGGCATGGGCGAGCCGCACCGCATCCTTACTTCGCAACCCTCCTCGCTTGTCCCCACCTGTTCGCCCCCCTGGTTGCCGACTTTGCGGAATTTGGCAAGGGTCGTGTATGCCTTGCGATGCTGATTAATGAAGAGACCGAGTATTCGCAGCACCTGCGCTTCACGGATGGGGCCGTTGGCGAGAGAGAGCTGACCGGAGATTTTGCATTTCGGAGAATGTCGGCTATGCACAAATTCAGACTTGGACGGGGAGCACTGGAGGTCGCAGTATGTAGCATAGTGGTCTACTGTGCTCGCGGCTGCTTGCAGACATTCCTTCATCTCTCCTATGTTTCCCGTAGTAGCCCAGATGGTGATGTCATCGGCGTACAGTGCATGCTGAACACCACCGACACCCGCCAGTTGTGCGGGGAGGCGCATCATGGCAATATTAAAGAGAAGCGGGGACAACACAGCGCCTTGTGGTGTGCCCCGCGTTCACATCTCAAACGGGCCGTACTCGGTTTCTTGTATGCGTATATAGGGCAAGCGGTGTGTTAAGAAATGTTTGATGTTGAATGTACGAGGACCGCAGTTGGTCTCGCTAAGATGTTTTAATATGACGCCGTGTTTAACATTGTCAAACACACCCATCAGATCGAGTGCTAGGACTATCTTGTCATTGTGTGGGTGTTCTGTGGGTTCGAGAACCTCGCGATGAAGCTGTAAAAGTAGTTCTTGTGCGGACTTATGAGGTCGGAAGCCGAACAACGTTGCGAAGGTGGGGGAGAACATGGAGGCGAAACGCTAAGGCGCCCGTGTGCTGTGCGATGTCAGTGCACGTTAAAGATCCCCAGGTGGTCGATATTACGCCGGAGCCCTCCACTACGGCACCTCTTTCTTCCTCTCTTCTTTCACTCCTACTTTATCGCTTCCCTTACGGCATGGTTCAGGTGTCCAGCGAGATAACTGAGACAGATACTGCACCATTTTCTTTCCCCAAAAACCAATTTTAAGCAATGCAGCAACAGAATTCCTAAACAGGTCGGGTTCGAACCCGGGAACTCCGGATCAGTAGTCGAGCGCCCTAACCACTGAGTCCCCCGCCGCGGTGGCTCAGTGGTTAGGGCGCTGGACTACTGATCCGGAGTTCCCGGGTTCGAACCCGACCGCGGCGGCTGCGTTTTTATGGAGGAAAAACGCTGAGGCGCCCGTGTGCTGTGCGATGTCAGTGCACGTTAAAGATCCCCAGGTGGTCGAAAGTATTCCGGAGCCCTCCACTACGGCACCTCATTCTTCCTTTCTTCTTTCACTCCCTCCTTTATCCCTTCCCTTACGGCGCGGTTCAGGTGTCCAACGATATATGAGACAGATACTGCGCCATTTCCTTTCCCCCAAAAAAACCAATTATTATTATTATTATTCGGCAGTTTTTGTGCAGTTCATAATTAAGAATAGTATACGTTAATAAACTATGCAAGCTGAGGCTAAGTAAAACAAGATAGCTGTAGAAGGCATACGTCGGTAATAGATGGGATAAGCACACAGAGGCTAAGGGAAAAAAAAACCGCACTTTTCAAGAAACACAGCTGGCCGAGTCTCAGGACACATTTTTCGCGTCCTACCTACAGCGTAGCGCGTTCTAGTGACTCGGTACACTCGAATATAGAAACTCAGGCAGAAGTTCTGCTGAGACGCGTCGAACGACACTGGAAACATTGCTTGCTGTACCGTAGGAAGGCGCTTTAACTCTCACTATGAAAGCCGTCGAATGGTGGTCTGGACACTGCCTTGGGAATATTTAAAGCTGCTGCGCAGAATCCTGACAAAACAAGCATTCGTGGATCATATCTGCATGCTGCGAAGTAATAAGGATAATACAGTGAACATGTAGATTGCCAATTAAACTATAGTGCCACGAAGGTTGATCGTATTATTATGAAGGTTGCTTCATGAATCACGTAAGATTACATTTCAAGCTGAGGTCAGCCTCATGAAAGCACCTTGATAGGCAAAATTAACTATCACAAGTAATAAAAGAATTTTCAATGATTCTTAAGCTGTGCATAGTCAATCAATAAAGTTTTATTTCCTCTTATAATGAGGAGTGCGCAACTAGAAACACGATCAGGTGTACGAGGTTTAGACATCTTGCAGATCGGCAAAACAGCTAGTCATGCACGAATTTTGGAACGAAATAAACACACACAATAAAGTGTCAGGTAATGTAAAAAAATCGACAAAAAGGCAACAAAAATGGCTAGTACAATAAATATATCAACAATGCAACCAGCAGCGATAAGCAGAAATGATTTTAATTAAAATTTGAGGCGCATGTACTTATTTTACAGTAAAGTATACTGGTAAAAAAGTTTCATGACACAGTTCTGATTACAGGAAAGATCTAACTGTTCCTGATTTACCAAGTTTAGCAGCCAAGGTCGCGTGACAGATAAGGATTGCCCGTCGTAGGAAGTTGAATTAGTAGGAAGTACATTTTTTGTATGTCTCTCGAACGCACGTATTTAGCCATAAGTTTTAAGTTTTAAAAAGGACTATTTCACAGATAACAAATTTAACAGCACAACACAGGAAGAATTTTGCATCCTGAAAAAAAAAAGGATTTTCAGGATTAACAAAAGGTTCATTACCTATGTATTGCCTTTTCCGCAGAAAATGTAGTTTACCAAAGTTGTCAAACTTGTCACGCTCCACACCATGGCGCAGTACTTGAGAGATATCATTAGGAGCATAACATTCACCTTTGTAGGAAAAATGCCTCGCATGCGTGCAATGACACCAACGACAGATGATAATTTGGATTGGAGGCGTTCAATATGCTCTATCCAGGTAACACGCCTTGAAAACTGTACTCAAGCGTTATTAACAGAATGTAGTTTCAAATTGTTCAGTGTCAAGAAACACATTTATTTGCTTTGTTAGCGTTTTTCCTTTAGGTGAGCACATATTTACTTTTGTCTTCCTAGGGTTCATTCTTGAACAATTCACCGCACCTCAGACTTTTAAATCATCTAGTGTCTTATTTGCTTTAATTTCTAAATACAGTTCTAAGTTGCCTGCAATAAATATTGTCAAACAAATACGTTATCTGTCGAGTTTACAACAATTTATATATATATATATATATATATATATATATATATATATATATATATATATATATATATATATATATATATATATATATATATATATATATATATATATAATAGGGGCCCAGAGATGTCTCCTTGTGGTACACTAGCAATAACTGGCTGCCTCGGAGACGACACATTTCTCGCACCTACGAATTGCGACTTGTCAGAAAGATAAGATTAAAAAAGTGCATGTGCGCTTACTCACTTCTCTAGTTTTTTTTTTTGATTCATAGAGAAGGATGGAACAATTCAGAAGGTCAAAGGCCTTCGAGAAACCTGTATACAGGCTGTTCGTGGCAAAACTGCAAGTAATTTTTTGAAGTTAGGCTTTTTGATGCAAAATGATGATTTTCTCACTATCGTAGCGACTGCATGGAGGACGTCATGCCACGTGAGAGACAAGAGTATTGCTAAGGTAATTACCAAAAATATGCTAATTAGATTTAAAAATTCAGCACTTACGCGCTTGGTTGTTAGATTGGTGTTTTGGGCGGTCAGGCCATTGAATATGACTTATTAGATGTGCAGAAATGTAATTGCCCTTGGAGCATTGGGGCGGGGAATTTCGGCTGTCCAGACGCATCGAAGGGGTCCGTTTCGGCAGCAAAGCGAGAGTAGCCATTCCCACATTTCTTCCATCTGCACCAGGGGCGCTTCGCATCCCGCCGCTCGTGCCAGAAGGAGAGAGCGAAAGGATTGCGATGAGTCCGCTGTGAGCTACGTCACTCCTTGAGCGTATCTATGCTGGCTCCGCAGCCGCTGGGCGCCACTTCGATATGTGTCTGGACGGCTGAAATTCCTAGAGTCGTAGCGCCAAGGGCAGTTTTATTTTTCCACATCAAATAATTCACGTTTGCTGCCCTGATGGTCCGCTACAATTCTCTAATTTCAGCGAAGCACCTATAGCTGATAAGATAAAAAGTTAAGAGAGTTGATCTAGTTACCCTGGTAATCAACTTGTCTAACCAGTTTGAAGACGTCCTCTAATGCCGTCGCGCTGATCACGAAGCAACCATCATATTATCTCAGAAAGCTTTTGAGTTTGAGTTTATTGAAATTTAGACAAAATACAGTTGTCTGGATGAAGAGGGCTAAAGGTGACACACGTGGTCACCTGACCAAATCCTAGCCACCCTACATTCATACAGCCACGGTTTGGACATAATACAAATACAAAATTCTACGAAACAGATTAACACAGCGCAACAGAACGAGGGCGAGATAGAAGAAACACGAAACACAGGACACAACGTTCCGTTGCGCTGTGCTAATCTGTTTCGTAGAAAGTATGAACCGACTAGCCACAGCAGAATCCTCTTAAATATAATATGACAGACCAAATACCAGTCATTACAGAACGACTAAAAGATTTCACGTACATCAGTAAAGATGGGTGTTTAGAGTGTCACCGTGGCTACAAAACAATTGAAAAACATGAGAAATAACCACAGCTGAGTTCATTCGACAGAACAAAAAGAAAAATATCCTCGAAGAAGTGAATATCCGAAACAACAGCAAATATATGAACATGGCACTGCCTACAAACACGAGCTGGTTAAATATGATTGACGAAGAAAATATTAGCCTGTTTTCGGAAGGCGCGCAAAGAGGAAGTGGTTTTTATATGCTTAATGCAATATTTTAAAGACTGAATTCATCTATACTTTCTTTTTTGATTCATGAGAGCTGTTCTAGTAGAACTGTGCTGTCTAAAACCATGCTGAACATTTCGGAGGAAATTGTTCTGAATTAAAAATAACAATATTCTTACATGCATTATTTTCTTTGAATATACTGGAATTATTTAAATAGGTGAATAGTTACTTCGTATAGTCTTCACGCTTAAAGACAGGAACACCACGGACAATCTGCATTTCTCTAGGAAAGGTATCTTTAGATAACATAATGTTATAAATATGGGTTAAAACAGGACGTTTAATGCCGAGTACAGACTTTACAGCGTGGATTTGTATACCATGAGCATCCAGCGACTTGCCATGATTTGTGGCGCTATTACAGGTAACACCTCCAAGGGCGCTTGTTAGGGCGTGGAAAAGCGATGATGCATTCGTATTTACTAGTAAAAAACTGAATGGAGCTGCTGCGACTATTTATTCTCGTACTGATGGGGCTCTGTGGCGAAAACTTATTTTAAAGCGTATGATACTGCATGTCCAGAATGTTGCGGTGCATCATGATAAAAAAAATAATGTTAAATTATACCTGGGCTGTAAAAATGAGTTCAATCTGCGCCTCTAAAGGAGGTCTCGAGGAGCTCTCAAGCTAACTATTAAAACCGGAACGTAGACATATCGCTATATCTGAACTTTCGCTATAAGTGCGCTCGACGCTTACTAAAGAAAAGCGTTTGCATGGACCATAGAGCATGTATATAATATTATAAAACTGTTTGCCTTCATCGTATTTAAATAAATCGAAAAGAAATACACGCAGTGTTTGGCACATAGAAAGTCAATAGCACGAGTTAAGCCCATCTGAAGGAGTTCAACTTGTCCTTGAGCGCTTTTATTTCTTGCAGAGAAGAGCAAGGTTTCCTGTCACCATGTCAGCTCTAGTTGCAATTTGTATACACAGAACTTTAGTAAAAGCTGCAGACAATACTAAAAACAAATCCTGGCACAGAAAACTCTGTTCTATATTAGCCGAAATTTGCGCATGCGTGCGATACACTCTTAACGGTAGCAAGACAATTCAAATGTTATTAGAACAGCTTGCTGAAAAGAGCGGGCTCCTCTAAGCAATCACAGCATTTGTGTGATAAAAGGGTCACTAAGCATTCCTGTTGAAGAAGCGCCGGGTATTAACTTTTAATTTCTGGGCGGTCAACAGAACTTCTCGGTCGTGACGAAATTAAATGACGCCCAGTTTTCCAATACAAGCTCCGCTTCCTTCTTCAGTTGTGCTCGGATCTTTTGGAAAGTCAGTTTTTTCCTTGGAAGATTTACTTATTGCGTTCCTTTCTTTCATGCAAAGATACAGAAATGTTCGCGTCACGAGAAATTTTATTACAGTTTCGAAGACAGGCGCCTTTCGCCCAAATATTTGCTCCTAAATGATTGCCTACCAAGCGCTCCTCAGTCTCTATTTTATGCACGCCAAAAGTGTCCTAGAAAAACTATACACTATGTTACATTTGGCAGCCTTGATTACTGTATGCAAAACCAAGCATCGGAAATACAAGCAGTGCGAACAATGTTTTTACATTTGTCTTGAGTGTTGATAATAGCGAAATCGAGAGTCACACATTACCTTTGTGTCATTTTCTTGAACACACAGCGAGTGAAATAAGTTTCATCTTTTCTCGGCAGTGGGCACTGCCTAAAAAAATAAAGAAAAGGAAGCGACGAAACAGTAACGCCGAAATCGCGCCGCAACATTATATTTTCATTCATGATGATAGAACTATATAGTGCGCGGTGTCATTTTCCACTTCTTTCGTGAGCGCCGAAATATCATAAGACACATGGTTATTAATACTGAAACCAACAATGTCTAAAGGTGGAGGATTCGCCTGCTTTGGATTCTTGCTGCGGCTTTTCTAGACTATCGTGGAAATACAGATGCGTAGTTACTTGGTGCCTTTATCAAATTACTGAAAGCATGCTCGTAATTCATGGAATAACATGCATTAGTTAAGGTTTCTTTGATCACACACATGTTGTGACGGCGATGTTCCTGCTTTCTCGCAGAACGCCAGCTGTCAGAGCAAGTGTGTTTCTTCACACGGAGGTAATTGCACCATTGACGACGAGCCCACTGACAACCCAGATGAAAATTACGCTCTGGGATGACGGGGATGACGAATAAAGGTCAAAACTAAGGCGGGGCATGTTATACGTACGGGTCTCACTCGTCTCACAAGCTGTTGCAACTGAAATGGAACCTTCAGACGATGCCAGCAAAGGAAGGACCTAAATTTTAGGGCATATTTCTTCGCTCCACGTGAGATCGACAGCACCGCGCTTTGAAAATTCGTAAGCTGCAGCACCGCGCAAACTTTCTTGAACGATCGTTCTGCCCCATTCAGTTACTGAATGTAATACGTGGTCTAATATTTCTACCAGTGGAAGATGGATCGTTATTCCTTGCAGTAATACTGCGAACTCTGAACTGTGGTGTTTCTATGTGTTCGAATGACGTGAATTAATATATACGTCCTTTTTTAGTTCCCTATTGATGCGTGCATCCTGGACACGCATGCATTTATTTTTGTTTCGTGCTCTGTGTAATACACAACACGCCATTTTTTCTGCAGTTATTATTTATTGGCGGTACGGAATGCTCTAAATGAAGCGTATGCTGTCTACCTCGTCGACTAGAGCTGATGCCGGCATGAAATTATTCGCAGAGCCCGCGTACCACATTGTAGAAGCCGCCCGCTTTGAATACCTTTCGGCAGTGGGCTGCTACTCTCTACCTTGCACTATTGATCCCTTACTAGACACGACTGCGGCTCCCTATGAAATGCCTTCGATAACGGGCGTACGGATGACATGGTCATCATGCGCTTTCTCCTTACCTCCCCCCCCCTCCCCCGATGCGCGGCACGAAGAGCATGCAGCGTGTGTTTCGCTAACATTACTGAATACGGCTAATGATAGGCCTTGTTAAGAACCGCAACTCGTTCTGTCAGGAGGTCCTGATCGTTGGAAAGCTGCAACGCAGTTGTATGGACTCAGGTTAACGTGACCTGCCCGAGACTCTCTCTCATTTTTTGTTACATTTTTTCTAGTGCAGCTCCCGGCACGACTTCAGGGACCCCCGCTTTGTCACGCGCAACAAGCACGGCGCAATGTCTCAAGCTCCGTTAGCATTGTAATCCTAGAGCATGGGGATGCCTGGCGCGGTCTAGTGCCCTGTCCCGTTCTCAAGGGCATGCTATATAAAAAAAAAACAGGATATTGCTTAGAACGTTGTCACCTTTTGATGACATTCAACTAATCGCGGTTTATGCCGAATCTTTATACCTGCTGCTTTCCTTTTTTCTCTCTTCATCGTCCTCCATACTCACAGAAAATCCGCGCCACTGCGATTGCCCGTTTAAAGTGGTATTACTGAGATCAACGACGAGTCGGTGTGCATTCGCATAAAGGGCTTAAATTCCAGACAGCTTTAAAGAGACCCTTTTTTCTTGGTAAGCTGAGCGGGAGCTCTGCAGTCGTATTCGAGGAGATTTCGTAACGAACGGCGTCTCTTCAACGGGAGCTCTTCAGGAATCACTGAAGAGGAATCACTGAAGAGTTTAAAGGAGCAGAGGTCGTAGTGGCTGTCATGCCAGGGTGGTTTGAGAAAAAAAAGGAAGCTTAAAGGAACGATAAGTGCTCCAAAAAAGAAAGTAACCTGAGCCGATGACGCTGTAAAGCATACGCTGATAAAAATATGAGAGAAATCAAAAAGCTTCAAAGCTCGCCTAAGCTTTATCGGCTGCTCTCACGCTGCTAGAAGGTGACCTGTATCTGTAATTACGATGGGTACATCAGATTCCAAGTACTCGTGCTTCGAGATGCACTCTGCTGCTAGTGCATTCGGCCTCTCATTTTAAATTGAGCTTCTTGAAACTCCATTCGATGTAGTTGAAACTCATCTCGCTTTTCGATCTAAATATTGCTGCGAGCGCTCAAAGAAACAACAAAGAGCGCGCTCTGAAAGTAGCGCGCCGGCTCGTGAATCTTTGGACGTTCCTGATTATTCGGGCTTCGTCCTTGACCCACCCGCAAGGCTGCTCACCTACGTGACAATATGAAAGCTTTGCGACTGCTTTTTCGCGTTATTTTTTTTTCTTGAAATACGCATGAAATATTGTTTTCGAAACTACGCGTGCCGCTATGATTTTTGCTGTTATTAGAGAACTTTAGCAAACCGTGTACCGCGTTACCGTTACCGTTTCTAGCTTTTGTGGGCCGATGTTTGCTGCGCCTTCTTGCTGTTAATTTTATGTGCGCTCTGTTTTACGGCTGGTTACTTTATACGGCTTTATACTATTTCCTTCGGTTCAGTCTTAGGATTTCTAGCCATGCACCAGTTTTATGGCCCCGGGGGAGGTACGGGTAAGAATCCGTTCAGTTTTTATCTCGCGAGCTAGATCGTTTGTCGCCTCATTGCTTGCAAGCCCTCCATGGCCAGAGGTCCCCATAATATTATGGGGGTGATGCAAAGTGGGTATAAGGCTCGATAGTATCAGGTGGGCCGCCATCGTTTTTGGAACTCGTCTTCAAGTATACAGGCTCGCTTCGAATCAGTTACTGCATGACGGCTGAATGGTTATGGCGCTCGGTTGATGACCCGAAAGACGCGGTTTCGATCTCGGCCGAGGTGGTCGAATTCGATGGAAGAGAAATTCTAATGGCCCGTGTACTGTGCGATGTCAGAGCACGGTAAAGAACCCCAGGTGGTTGAAATTTCCGGAGCCCTTCACTACGGCGTCCCTCATAGCCTGAGTCGCTTCGGGACGTTAAACCCCACTAAACCAAACAAAACTTTACTTTTTACGTTATACTTTACACTTTACTTTACACTTTACTTCTTTTACTTTATACGTCTGGTTGATTTATACGGACACGTTCTGTGAACCTGACCACCTATGCTGTGCCTCTCTTGAAGTGAATAGGTATTGGTAAGGCATATTTTGCTTCATATAATCAGGCGCCACATTCACAGTGACTTTAGTACACAAATGATTCGCGTAGGACCGGCGACCGTGCACTGAAGGGAAGCGGTAGACGGCTGACCACAATACGACACCAAATCGCGCTGGCCAATACGGAGCCGTTCCTGCATGCGTCCGAGCAGCTCTATCATTTGAGTCCTTCGTTAGCTGATGCAAAGCTGTAGCCTCGACTATGCCGTCCCGCCGCTGGGGAGAGGAAGAGCAGACCGCATTTTGGCCTTGAGAGTAGAGCCTGTCGTCAGTCCTGACGACCGCGGCTCGAGCAACCCAGCACCCAACTGTCATTTCTCAGTGTTTTTGTTGCGCGCAAAGGCACAGCGCAACTTTGTGCTTAGTGGCAAAGCCCCGACTAAGCGAAAGCACCCCGTAACCCCCCCCCCCCCCCCCGCCCTTCCTGATATCCCAACGAGGATGAGCAGATGAAAGTGTGGTACAACATGTAGCCGTATTTTATTCTGTTGTTAGGGCGATGCCACAAAATTATACTTTCGTGGCACATTTTATGCCGCAGTATTGCAGGAGGCTGCACGACGGATGCTTTTCATCGGGATATGAATTGCAACGCAATTTTATGAGAAGCACAAGACAGGCGCTCGGTGGTCAATGCATGTTTTTGTGTGTGTGTGTGTCGGTGAAGGCATCTAACACTACCGATAGAATAGAACTAACGGAGCTATCAAAGTTAATAAATAAGCGCAAGGTAGCCGACATAAGGAAGTTTAATATGGAGAGAATCGAGCATGCTATAAAGAACGGAGGTAGCCTAAAAACAGTGAAGAGGAAACTAGGCATAGGTAAAAACCAGATGTATGCATTAAGAGACAAGCAGGGCAATGTCATTAGCAATATGGATAAGATAGTTAACGTAGCCGAAGAGTTCTACACAGAGCTGTACAGTAGCCAATGTAATCAGAGCGCCAATGAGAAAGGCAGCAGTGCACAGCAATGCGTCATCCCGCCAGTAACGAAAGATGAAGTAAAGAAAGCCTTAGAAGCAATGAAAAGGGGAAAAGCAGCTGGGGAGGATCAGGTAACAGCAGATCTGTTGAAGGATGGAGGGGACATCGTGCTAGAAAAACTAGCCACCCTGTATACGCAATGCCTTATGACCTCGACTGTACCAGAAGCTTGGAAGAATGCAAACATTATCTTAATTCATAAGAAGGGAGACGCCAAGGACTTGAAAAATTACAGGCCGATCAGCTTACTATCCGTTGCCTACAAAGTATTTACTAAGGCAATCGCTAATAGAGTCAGGGCAACGTTAGACTTTAATCAACCAAATGATCAGGCAGGCTTTCGTAAAGGATATTCCACAATAGATCATGTTCACACTATCAATCAGGTGATAGAGAAATGTGCAGAATATAACCAACCTCTATATATAGCTTTCATTGATTGCGAGAAAGCATTCGACTCAGTGGAAACCTCAGCAGTCATACAGGCATTGCGTAATCAGGGGGTAGAAGAGCCTTATGTCAAAATACTGGAAGATATATATAGCAACTGCACAGCTACTATAGTCCTCCATAAAGTCAGCAATAAAATTCCAATAAGGAAGGGCGTCAGGCAAGGAGACACGATATCGCCAATGCTGTTCACCGCATGTTTGCAGGAGGTATTTCGAGGCCTGAATTGGGAACAGTTGGGAATAAGAATAAATGGAGAATACCTAAATAATCTGAGATTTGCTGATGACATTGCCTTGCTGAGTCACTCAGGAGGTGAACTGCAAATCATGATCAACGAATTAGACAGGCAGAGCAGATCGATGGGTCTAAAAATTAACATGCAGAAAACCAAGGTAATGTTCAACAGTCTAGCAAGGGAACAACAGTTCACAATTGGCAGCGAGAGCCTAGAAATTGTGCCGGAATACGTCTACTTAGGGCAGGTAGTGACAGCTGATCCGGATCATGAGAGGGAGATAACTAGAAGGATAAGAATGAAGTGGAGCGCATATGGCAAATTCTCGCAGATCATGAGTGGCAGTTTACCAATTTCCCTCAAGAGGAAAGTGTACAACAGCATAATCTTTCCGGTACTCACCTACGGGGCAGAAACGTGGAGGCTAACGAAAAGAGTTCAGCTTAAGTTAAGGACAACGCAGCGAGCCATGGAAAGAAAAATGATAGGTGTAACGTTAAGAGATCGGAAGCGGGCAGAGTGGGTGAGGGAACAAACACGGGTTAATGACATCCTAGTCGAAATCAAGAGAAAGAAATGGGCTTGGGCAGGGCATGTGATGCGAAGGCAAGATAACCGCTGGTCTTTAAGGGTAACGGAGTGGGTTCCAAGAGAAAGTAAGCGTAGCAGGGGGCGGCAGAAGGTTAGATGGGCGGATGAGATTAAGAAGTTTGCAGGCAAAAGGTGAATGCAGCTGGCAAAGGATAGGGTTAATTGGAGAGACATGGGAGAGGCCTTTGCCCTGCAGTGGGTGTAGTAAGGCTGATGATGATGATGATGATGTGTCGGTGGTTATTAGACGTCTGAAGTTCAACCACCAAACTTGAAGCGGACTGTTGGTTTCTCCTCCTCCGCGTCACTGGTGACGAGCACGCACTTACTGCCCCCGCAGATGCCCCCCTGTGCGCTTCCAAGCTGCACGGTGTGTACCGGGCGGCCAAGAACGACGAGGTGCGGGTCCAGTGCGCGGTGCGTGCAGAGCCAGCCAACGTGACCTTCCAGTGGTTCCTCAACGCGTCTTCGGGACCACGCCGAGAACTGGCATGGGCCTCCGCATCGGGCACCGACGGCATCGCCAGCAGCCTGCTGCTGTACGCGCCCGAAAACGAGTCCGACTACGGCGTCATCACCTGCTGGGCGCGCAACATGGTCGGCCCCGCTAGCGAGCCCTGCGTCTTCGAGATTCTGCCCGCCGGTGAGGCACTTCGGTCTTCTTGAATGACACATTCAGCTGGTCGCGGTCGTGCTGGTTGCTTTAGTGGCATATTTTCTTTCCGTGGTAAAGCCCGCTTGCCTTTCTTTACAAGTGACTGTTACTGCTTCGCTTTAGCAAATTTGTAGAACTTCTTGCTGGGCGAGTTGGTGCATAGCTTTCTTTGTTTTGCATGTGTTATTTCTGCATATATATGTTGCTGTGATAGCAACAAAGTCAGTTGATAGTTTGCGCTCTTTCTGTCGTCCTACTCTTTCCTGTGTTCGTATCGTCGTGTGCGCAACGCCATACCAAGAAATTTAGCAAATTTGTTTGCGAATGACATGCTAATTATGTTAGCGTCATTTCGGTGACTTCTGCATTATGTGAAGTGAAAAAAAATGTGCAGAACGATAAAAACTCTCTGCTTGCCGAGATGGTGTAAGAGAAAGTAGGAGAAGAAAACAAAAAATGACCTCTACATTTTTCTTGCTTCAGCAGTTTAATAAAATCTTCACAAACACTGCAGCCTGGATTTTACCGCAGAAGCTCGGATAGCAGGGCGGTTCGGGGTCCTACGCGAACTGATCTTGTGAAACTTTTTTTCTTGCGTCGATATCTTTGCTGCGCTGTGGATTGGTGAAATGCACTACAAATATTTACAGCGAGGCGAAATCTTGTCCCGAAGAAATTTAAATTAACGTGCATTGTATGAACACACAAGCCCAAATTCTCCTTCAAAATTTGCTCCTTAATGAAGAAATGAGTTGCTACACGATTTTACCCTTTTCATAAAACAATTTAAGCAAGGTATGGATAATTTGGAGGGAGAGGGCGCCTACGTTATAAACCAGGAACAGCCCTTGCAGGTATAAGCATAGCTTGTAAATGAATGCAAGGATTCAAAATTACGCGTAGTCAATTAAAAATATGGTCACAAGCGCATTAGGATGACTACACAGGGTTTCGATACAGACTGCTATGAGTGACTGGTTTCATGATCAACAGGAAATGACGTAAAGAGAGGATTCATCTCTCTTTCAAGAATAAACGTTTCAGCTTGTTCGGCTTATCGCCGTCTCTGGGAAGCTTTCGTTTGTTATCGCGAGCTTGGCACTCAGTCGCTGCTGTCCATGGAGCTGGGAAAAAGAACTTTCGTGGGATGGTTTGTTTTATCATGAGATTGCCTCAAACCGTTCTGAAAGCTGCGAGCGTTTGCATGTGCTTTCAGTAACCCTGCTAGTTAGCCCTCGCTACAAATTTATGTTGGGAAAAGGATGAACTTTATTGAAAGTCAAAGAGAGGTTCGTGCGCCCACACTTATGAAAATGGTCTGTGGACTGTCTATAGAGTTCTTATATACTCTATTGCCTTCCTATAGACATTTATTTTTGTTTATTCATACTCTATAGAAAGTCTATAGACAATAGTCTGCTGAAAGTGTGCGGCCAACAATGTACAGATTTTTCATAGCCTATATGATTTGTATTGCTTATAAACTAGTCTATAAGATTTCTCTAGAAAAAATTTGTAGAATTGATTAAGAAAAGTTTATGGACAGTCTATAGACTTTCTAAAGAAACCTTATTAAGCTTGACCGCTTTCAGTGTGGAAGACGTCTCCACCGTGAAAAGGCTTGCATGAAAACAATCACATGACAGAACACACGGGCCACTCCGGATTGCAGTGCAGCGGCGTACAGTCCGACTGATGAAAGTGATTCAAAAATTTTGTATAACATAGCAGCAGGTGACGCCAGCAGTCATTTATAGGGAGAGGTTTTGGTCCTTCATAAAACCCAACATGGCTGCTGTTGATGATAATACGTTATTGCTCAGCACAGTTTCATGTCGAACACGTGAGCTTGCTTCCACTATTGCACCTATTTCACACGGCACGTTTTGAAGGTCTTCCCAGCAAAAGCGTCCAGTTTCACTAAAGGACCAAAATCTGAGGGAAAAGTTCAATTACTTGGCCAGCTTAAATGCGAAAGGGCCGTCGAATTTTCAGCATCGCGTGCTGCGCATAACGTTCCAGAAGGAACAATTTTCAAATTGAACCGAAGGATTTTAATCATGCGCTGAGGTTAGAAATTAATTTGTTTCATTTCTGTAAGTGACGCCTTTTCTCACAAACAGCCGGAGGCTTTATTTATCAATCGAAATAAAATGGGCGCTCGCTGTTGCTACTACATGTTCACTGTCTGAAGATCCGAGTATCGAGTAAAAAACACCCTCAGAAAACGAAAAACTAACAAACTTTTTGATACTTGGTAGATGCTGTCAAACATTTTCAACTGTGTTTTGTTCGTTTTTAGTATTTTATACCGGATTGCACCGCGGTCGCGGCTTCTCGAAGGCCGCTATTTTGGGCTTCAAAGGTCTCAGACAGCTGCTTTAGCTTCCACTGGAAGACCTTTCGCGGCAAATACACAGCATTTATGCCGGGTAACTGCGCACAGTGCGCATATGAACAAAAGGACCTGATTCGCTTAGGCCTTTTCATTGCCCGCGAGATTGGGATGTTAGCTTCGAGCCCGTAACCAGCGAGCGACGTACGGTTGTGTGGATAACACACACGCACGCAAGTAGAGACAGCAAACCAGCGCTGATTCGTATTTGTTAGCGGGCATAAAGGCCTTTGCGCAAAGCATAGCGTGTACTAATACCATCTGTAATTCTGTAATCTATTGAGGCCAGACATTCCTATGCCGTTTGTCAAAGGGATGCAAGCACTATCGCGCTTGGGTGTGACATTTGAGTGCTCAAAAGGTTTTTCTCATTCGCAGTGGGTTGATCATGCGTGCGTGACGTGCATCGCCGGTGCGCGCGTCGTGCAGGGCCACCGCGTGCCCCGCAGAACTGCAGCGTGGTACGCCAGGTGGCGGGTGCCCTGCAAGTGGAGTGCGCGGCGCCTGGCCTCCGCTCCGGCGTCCTCTACCAGCTCGAGGTGCGCGACCGTCGGCGGCTGGTGGCCAACCTGAGCTCGGCGTCGCCCTCCTTCTGGGTGGACGCGCTGCCGGCGGGCAGCCACTGCACACTGCTCGTGTACACCGTCGAGGGCAGCGAGCGCTCGGCGCCGCTCCGGCTCAGCGCAACCGTGCTCGCCAACGCCGCGCAGGGATACTCGGAGCGAGGTGCGCCCGCTGCTTGGCCCCAATAAGGCCGGCCTAATTTGCATTTTTCTCGCGCTGCAGGGCGCCGCAGGGCAACGCGCCGTGTGTCCGCCCGACATGCCGGGTCTCTGTCGCGCGCACGCGGGTGCCCCGAGAGGCAGGAGGGCCTAACTTGCCGAGAGCCGCGGTACGCGGCTGCTCTGGGGCGCCAATTTCGCTGAGCATACATGCGAAGCAGCGCGTGATTTTCAACGTCTGCGCAGTTTTTGGTAAACCGCCGGGGGTGGCTTTTAAATAGGGGTGAATGGAAGCGTCAGTGTCGTAGAACTGCTTTAGCTTTACTTTGACTAATGCGTTTGTAAGGCGGATAAGTTTTCGCAAAAACTCCGACACGTGAAGTTGTTTCAGCGACGGCTTGGGAAGAGGCGGAGATTCTTTGGGACCTGTCCAGTATTCTCAAAGAAGCGGAACGCGGTTTGCTTAGACCCATTTTAATCATCGCTCGTCGTGAACACATTCAGCGCGACAACCGGTGCTGAAAAAAAGCCGTTTAATTAAATCCGCTTGTGGATTGGTGTTAGTGCAGCCTGTTACCTATTATTTTATTGTTAATTTACTTTCCGCTCGTTACCGTACTGACGTATTAAACTAACGTTTCCTTCGGGGAAAAACATTTTTGCCTCGCTTTCAGCAGCAAGAAGAAAAGTTTTTGTTGGTGATTCATGGAATGTTTCGTACGGTATACAGGAATGAAAGCTTGGTTGCTTGAGCAGAACAAAAACTATTCCTTAAGCGCTGACACAGCTCTCGCTTCCTGGTGCTTTGAGAGAGGATTAGTACTAGCAGTTGGGGCACTGGTGGGAGGATTTTTTTTTATTTGTAAAAGACAGAGAATATTTCGGCTTTTTATTTTTAAACCAGTTCTCGTGGACGGCAGAAAAGCGTATGGAAAGGAGTAGAGATTAAATGCAACAAAAGGAGGGGGCGGGGGTTGCACGTAAGGTTGTGGTGAGACCGTTTTAATGGAGATCTCTGAATTCAGAAGACCGAAAGCAAGGCGCGTAGTACCACGGTTGCTTCATAAAACCATTCCGTAAACGTACGGAAGCAAGCGTACTGGATGCCAAGCCGGTCAGCCGGACGGGGAGGGGGGGGGGGGGGGGCGGGGGGTTCATGGGGGACGGTATAACCACTTCGTCCCTTTATTTCGCCGAGACCCCAGAGCAAGAAGGTAGATGTCGGTTATTTTCAGCGACAATCAAACGAACACCTTACGGTGGTCCATCCGTGGCGGTTTAAAAAACCCGGTATTTTGAAAGCCGTCGCACTGATGGGCCCAGCCCCATCTCTAGGTGTGCCACTGTCTGCGCAGGGAAACGTTGGGCGATCAGTACAAACCTGCTGTCGCTACTTCTGGTGGCCACCGGCCTCGTGCTTGTCCTGGTGCCGTTCATCGTGGTCATCGCCCTCAGATACCGCAGAAAGCCGGCTGAGCCCAGAGGTACAGGTCGTAACTGCTCTTTGGTCTCAAATCTTCAGTGCAGGTCAAACCAGTGCCTGTTTTTTCTGAAGTAGTGTTGTATCCTTTTCAGCGGAAGAAAAGCCTGTGACGCAAGAAAAGCAGTGAGTTACATGTCTTAAATATTGCTTTCTAATCATTTTTGTTTTACTGTGCATCAAAGGCCGATCGCATTACTGGCTAGATGGAAGCATGTGCAGCGATCAGACATTCCAAAAACAAATGAGGACTCTTTGTGACTAACTCGGTTCCTTCTCAGTATATATTACTAATGCAATATAGAACCACTTTATATCTGCATTCGTGCCTCACTTTGTTTCATATTTAACGTCGTAAGGCATATATTTTGTTTTTTTCTTTCTTGCTTTCTGTGCTTTAGTCACTGGATCCAACTGTCACAAGGAGTGGAACTCAGAAGTGAGCCTGGTATATTCCCTGAAGAAGCGTTCGTGACAGCGATGACGTGTGAGTAATGTTAGAGTTGCTTGAATGAGCCCTATGACACCTTATCCGCGGGTGATCTTTGCCTGGGAGTGCATCTTACATTTCGTTAAATTGCCTGCGTGCATGCTTGTGCTGTCTTTTTCTACAGTAATAACAACCATCTATCGGGTCTGGTAAAATCATAGGATACATCTCGGCGAAATTGTCCCCTTTTCGATCCTTTTCCTCCACTTGTTTTTGCTTACCATTTGCTGCGTCTGCGATACGATGGCACCATCGGCTATGCGCGTTCTCTTTTTTTCTTTTTCTCGTCAAACCCGTGGACTGCTCGGGGAAATAGCCAAGGCCAACACCGACGTAATCCCGCAGGGACTGCTTCGCGTACGCAGCAATCATGAGGAAGTGATGCAGGCAAGCTTGCTTCTGCTGTCGGGTAGGCGCTGGGGATCACAACATTCGTATCGTGACACGCGCCATAGAATCCCTGCCTCCACGCGAGGCCGCTTTGCTCCGAGCGCTGCCCAAGATTTAATTGCCTCAAGAAAACAGAAGTTATTAGGCACTACGCATGGCCGAGGTTCTCGCTTAGTGGCAGCTTAGCGCAGAGGGTGCACAGTTGCGCCCGTGTACGTAACTGTGTAAGCAGCGCTGCTTGGATGATGAATGTTTCCTATTAAGGGAGCGAAGCTACAGTTGCTAACACTAAAGACTACTCTCATGAAAGGAAAAGAATAGGGAATAATAAGGGGAGCATTAATAAATGTTTTTCAGGAGAGTTACGACGCTAAGGAGCAGCGCAACTTTGAATGACTCATGAGGGTACCTTGTTTTTCTCTATCCGGTCATCGTCTTTCTTGGCCTATATTGCGTTGGGTCGGGCAAGTTGCGTCACTGGGAGTAAAATGCGCCAATTAGCTTTTTTATATTGCGAAAGGAGGTCGCTTGCTGGAGCTTGTCGTCAAGAACAGGACGGATAAGACGCAGTGTGGTGACCAGACAAGGATTGCTGCGCTCGGGCCGCATCAGTGCGGGAGTAATGCCGGATGTCAACAGACTGGAAAAATGAGACAATGCACAGCGTGGTGAAGGGTCTCTTATCGAATAGTTCCTCGTCATTAAGGGCTGGCATTGAGACTTTTTCGTCTCTGTGCCCCGCCTCAGGCTTGTTCTTTCTTCACGCGTAACCTTTGCCACGAATAAATATAAGTAACAGCAGCTATGCATAGAGCCCATTGATATCTAAATTTGGCGTCTTTTCTGACATAACTGACTTAGAAAACCCTGCTTTGTCGTACAGCAGGGAGAAGGAGCAGCGCTTGAATTGGTGGCCCTACTAACGCATACATTCCGCTAAGTGCTCTCAGCGAGGATAGCCTGGAAACTGACTCTTTTAGAAAGGACAATTTTGCAACGGATTGACCAACGCAGTGTTGGCAGCAACTTAGCGTCAAGTATCATCATCATCATCAGCCCAACTACGCCCACTGTAGGACAAAGACATCTCCCATGTCTCTCCAATTAACCCTGTCCTGTGCCAGCTGCGGCCACCCTATCCCCGCTAACTTCTTAATCTCATCCGCCCACCTAACTTTATACCAAACCTGCTACGATCGTCTTCTGGAATCCAGTCCGTTACCACTAGCAAGCATCGGTTATCTTGCATCCGCAGTACATGCCCTGCTCAAGCCCATTTCTTCCCCTTGACTCAGACTAGAGTGCTAATAACCCCCCTTTGTGCCCTGACTCGCTCTGCCCTCTTTCTGTCTTTTAACTGTATGGAAAGGTATGTAGAATATCAAAGCCCTCTTCACATATAGAGCACCAATAGAACCTCTCACCGGCGCAAAAGGCGACAAAGCTAGCTGCTTCATAAGAAATTCATTTTTTTCAACGGTCGTGCAGCAATAGAGTGGCTTCGTACCACGACTCTCTGAACTTGGGCGCGCACTGGCAACGGCCAACAAAAGCCCCCAAGATGAGGATGTTGAAATGAGACGCTTGACCTGGCAGGTAGTTCCCATTTCATTGTTTTTTTTTCTCGTGCAAGGAAATAAAAAGGCTTTGCCAGAGTGGCAGTGTTTCCGAATCGAACAGCTAACTGCGGGATTCCGTGTGTGTCACGTTTGCTGCAGGAGGCGAAAATGGCAATAGATCTCTTTTTGTCGCAAAGAAATGTCTTGTTGTAACACCATTGCACAAATCACGTTCACCAACTTCTGTTCTCAAAACAAAGTTAACGCGTCGCCATTCTGAGCTTCACAATGGTCGCTTTAGAGCTAAATTTCATAGTGGAATGACCTATAATTTCACCAAGCTTTATTTTGTTATTGAGTATTTTATGCGTCTGAGTACGAGTGCGCAGTTTCTTTTTAAGCATCCGCAAGTTAGTCCTGTTTCTTAATTTCAATTGTGGAGCAATACAAGTTTTATAAATTCCGCTAGCAAACCTTTACATTTCTGCAGTGTATGAGGTAGTAACAGCAGCAGTAAGTTGACCGTTCGTCTGCTTCGATGTTTAATGAAGCTTAATTATTTTAAATTATCCGCGCTTAAAATAAATATCAGAGTCCTTTTAAAACGTTTCCGCACTACTTCGTGTAGGACCGGAACAACCATCAGAGAGTTGCGGCGGGGCTTAATTAATACTTCTAAAAGTCACATCAATATTCACTTGCATTCAAAAAAATTTAAACAAGGAGAGTACTCTAGTTATATATGCATAAAATTCATCATTATTTTCTGAGATTTATATCTCGGCTTTGGCTGTTTTATAATAAAGAGTACGACTTTTTGTTAACGGTATGTTGTGGGACTAAGTACATAATTAACCACGACGTGTTTGCATTTTTTTGCGCAGCTTTCAGATCGAAATAAAATAGTCACTAAACGAAATGTCCTACCTGTTCGGACTCGTTAAACTTTTTTTTTGTGCCTCAACTTCTTGCTAGACTAATCTTTTTCCTATATTTCGTGCTAGTCTATGTAAACCTTGGCATTAAATTTTATGCGTCGCGAAAATATCGTGGTAGTCAGGAAGCCATTAACGTATACTTTTTCTTACCCACATCGTTTCTTACCCACAGGATAGGATGTCGCTGAACTTCCCATTCATCACTACCGGTCTCCGCACTGTGTGCTACATGCTTTTGCTCAATAAAGAGCGTGTTACTTTAGTTTTCAATCATATGAAGGAAGCCAACAGTCACCGAAACCAAGAAAACCAAAAGGGAATGTTTTGGTTTTTGTTTTAAAGCGACCGACCACTGACCATTGTGTGTCACAAGTTAATGGTTAAAATGGTAAGATGGTGCCTTATATTGGAAGAATTGAGCACTGAAATATCGAAGAAACGAGGATTTATAATTTTAATTTAGGCATTGAAAATCGTATAAAGTGCCTTCTTCCGGTGCAACCCTGCCATTTGTGTAGTGCACCACGTGACCACATCGTGGTAAAACGTCACTGATTCGTTTTAAAAGCAGTTTTTTTCTTTCAGAGTGTTTATCATGTTTAATTTAAGTTTACACTAACCCCAGTGCTCCCTTCGATTAAAAGCAATGCACACTACGCATCGCCGCAAGACGAGCTTTTAACTTTTCTCACTAGAAGGCGCTACTGTTTTTTGTTTGAATTTTTTAGATGAAGTGGCAATCACGGTTCACGAAAACTTCAGGGCCGCCGCTGTGGCTGAGTGGTTATGCCGCTCGGCTGCTGGCTCGAAAGACGCGGGTTCGATCCCGGCCGCGGCGGTCGAATTTCGGCGGAGGCGAAATTCTAGAGGCCCGTGTACTGTGAGATGTCAGTGCACATTAAGGAACCCCGGGTGGCCGAGATTTCCGGAGCCCTTCACTACGGTGTCCCTCATAGCCTGTGTCGCCTTGGGACGTTAAAACGAAAATAAACCAAATAAACCAAACTAAAAATTTAGTTCACGTGGCGCACCTCACTATGCCGTCATATCTTTGGGTGTGAGAACTAATACGGATACTGCTCTGTATCAAAAACATCTCCCTACTGTCTGGGGAGGTGAAATTTATATTATTATTTAGTACATCACTTCTGCCAACGTGCAGTCGTCATCGCATTCGCTGATCATGGTTTGCAGCATAGGCCTGCATAAAAAGGGGGCGCATGCACTGATCGAAAAATTATCGGCAAAAATCGTCTACAGCGTTTCTAAAAAAAGCCGTTGTGGAATCGAGCACCTGAGACAGCTAGCTTTTCGTTGCGCCGAAAAACTTTACAGCACAGATATAATTGATGAGGAAATAGAAGAAAAAGCAAACGTACGCTGCCGATGGGATCCGAACGCAATTTTCACTATGATTTCTGTTTTCAATGCGATAGATGCTGAGCGGATTCAGTTACGCTTTCTTCAATTTCCTACATGCAGATTGGTTCCGCAAAGAAATAAAAATTTCGTAGATAATACGTCCTGAGCTCGTTATCATTTAGGAAAGAGTAGGGCAAAACGGGACATTTTGCTTATTAGCGCTGCCTGCGCCTAACGTTTAAATGTGCCACCATACTAGCTCGCTAGTTGGCTGGCAAGACCTACTGCATATGCATTACAAAAGTACGAAAAGGTAGTGAGATCGGTTCTTTCTGAGCAGGAAACAAAGTTGCGAAGTGAGCCTTGGTAAACGGAAAAGCTGTAGGAAAGTCGCGAAATTCTGTATGCGGCATTCTTCAAAACTGTGCAGCGCAACCAACCTGCAGTCAGATATTAATTTCAATATTTAATTACTACAATTGGTTAGTGGTCTTCTCACATAGTTTCGGAATTTTTGCCCCTTGATGTCTTAAAAAGGAATTATTTTAGCAGCAAGCTACACGTGGGATGAAATGCGGCATTTCGATGGCATTTCTATGGCGGCATTTCTAAGGACTAGAGGAAAAAATAATGGTTTTTCTTCTTGCTCCAGAGTTTTTGTTTTCCCTCCCTCTGCTATAGTCCGAACGTACAAAAGTAAAACAATGAATGCCGACTAGCGCGGAGAAAGCATAAATAAAGGCCTGTATAAAAGAAAACAGTGCTGTTGCTATCAAGCGCTTTGGTGTTCCCAGAGGCGTTAACCACAAAACAATAGAAAATAATATATGAAAAGCAGGAACTACGCAAGAAGTCTTGCGGACCTCAACGTCGCTCTTTTTCCGGCAGACAAGAACAGCTACTTGTACAAAGCATTCTGACAATTGATCAGTGTCATCGGCCCAGACTGCAATCACATTCAAAACCTGTAGTGTTTATGAGCAACGAATCGATCCAAATCGTATTTCCATTCAAGAGGGCTGAACGAAAAAAAAACGCAGCTGTTAAAGGAAAACGGAAAAAGGAAATGGTACGAAGACAGCAAATTCAAAACTATCGCGTTAGTAGGCTAGACGCAGAGGCTGGCTGTAGCACTGCCTGGTCCTTAGTGGGTCAAAAACAAAAACCGTGCCGTGTTTGGTCTCGGTAAAGTGTCTGTAGGGCTGAAAAGATTGTCTAGATGTCCACAGAGACGAATTCGTGTGCATTCATCGCAAGATGAAAAAAAAAAACTTTATTTTGTTAGGATGACTTATTTTTCCCCGCGCCCTGGTGCATTTCCCCTCTGGGGTGGGGCAAAATGCCACACTTTGAAATAGTGCACAGCATTCAATTTTACTCTGTTCCCATTCAAATGGACTTATCACATTTGGTGGGTATTAGGCCAGGACAATATGGAATAATTGACCAGTATCTGTTTTTTGATCCCTACGAGCTGCTTTGCCCCTCAGCAATACTGCTAAAGCTTTCTTTACTTCCTCTTTCGTTACTGGCGGGATGTCCCAGTGCTGTTCGCAAGTGCCTCTTTCATTAACGTCCTGATTTCCTTGCCTGCTGTACAGCTTTGTGTAGAACTCTTCAGTTTCTTTAACTCTCTTATCCATATTGCTAATGATATTGCCCTCATTTTCTCTTAACGAATACATATGGTTTTTGCCTATGCCTAGTTTCCTCTTCACCGCTTTTAGGCTCCCTCCGTTCTTTAGAGCATGCTCGATTCTCTTCGTATTAAACTTTCTTAAGTCGGCTACCTTGCGCTTATTGATTAACTCTGAAGAGCTCCGCCACTTCTGTCTGTGGGGTTAGACGCCTTCATGCCTTGTCCTTTCTTAATGAGATCTTTCGTCTCCTGAGATAGCTTGCCAGTCTTTCACTGGCAGACAAATTTAATGGTTATATTCTAGCATCTTGTGCGTCACAGAGCACGCAGCGCTGTTCATCTTGAAGTTACATAACTAAGAACGAAACTACTTCTCCATTTTTGACCACAACCACGCCAAGTGAAATCGAAACAGTTACCAAAGCCTCAGATATACTTGTGCATGTGGTCACGATGATATTGCAGTCCGTCCGGTGAAAGGATCATGGGACATCTTGCGCGTACCACTTTGTCATATCTGCAACTGCATAATGCGTCATGCGTCATTTTTTGATGAAATGAAGATCGCCCGATGGGCGCAATACATACGAGCGGGGCAAAGAACAATCTTGGTAACTACCACCCTATATCCGTGCTTCCACGGTTTGCAAAGGTGGCGGAAAAAATAATCAGCACTAGAATCCGCAGTTTTTTGTGTTCTAAGGGTATAACCGCGAACCAACAGTATGGTTTCCAAAAACGAAAATCCACTGAATCGGCACTACTGAATATCCAATAAAAAATAATAACAAACATAGAGAGACAGCCATATACTCTAGGCGTATTCCTAGATTTCAGGAAGGCATTCGACTCCATTAAACACGATATATTGTTTACTAAAGTTTACGATTATGGAATCTGCGGCAAAGCTCTTGATTTGGCAAAAAGTTACGTATACAAACGCTTCCAGTTCGTTAGAATTCATAACACCACATCAACAGCACAAGTAATTAAATGTAACATACCCCAAAGTTCCATCTTAGGTCCTCTCCTATTTCTCTTATATATTAATGATATTGTATCAATACCGGAAACCACCGAAATAGTGTTGTATGCTGACGATACTAATGTGTTTTTTCATGGGAGTTGTCTTATCACCCTATTGAAGAATGCTAATACATGGCTCGAAGAATTATCGACGTGGTCACAGCATTGTTAACTAAGACTCAACGATACAAAACGAACTACATTACCTTTCGGGCTAAAAATAAGGCAATTGACACTAATGTTAATTTCGTCTTCGAGGGCCAAACATTAAACCGTGTGAGCACTCAAAAATTTCTGGGTGTACATTTTCACGAGAACTTGAACTGGACACAGCACATTAACTATTTGAAAAAATTCAGCGGGGCACTTTGTTGACCTAAAGTGCGGTGAGGCGAAAGCCTTTAGCGCGGTGTTGATGCTTGTGTCACTGATGTGTGGTTAAGATGTTAATTAAGTACACAATTGTTTGTGAATCTTAAATGCTGGAGACACTGGAGGGCGTTTGGCTGTTGGTTAGATTCTTTGAGACGTCACGCAGCTACCATGGCCGCGGCCAATAAGCCACGTAGCTCCGGTGGGTCAGCAAGCTCCGCCCCTCGGAG